>OMOW01022569.1:0-10677 GCA_900312555.1 Lamprogrammus exutus | reverse complement strand
GAGTTCAGACGTGTGCTCTTCCGATCTGTGCTATGACATCACCTGTCATGGTGTTTCCTCCTTTGTATGGCAGGTTGGCTACAGCTTTCAGCAGGGACTCCTGGGTCGGGTGTGCGTTCAGGTGCCACTCAGTCTTTGGGTCTCCACTGTACTGAGCCAGACCTGTAAATTATCACTCAGTGAATGACACGCTAACCATTTACTTTTTGGGAGAACACTACAGGAAGTAAATATAGTAGTCTGACCGCTAATCAAACCTAACAGTGGTAGTCGTATGAATAGTATGAGTATGAATATTATCAGTAGTTACCAATCTGGACTCGTTCAGGGCCAATATCAAAGACGCTGACCATGCGACCGATGAAGTCTCGAATGGTTTTGAAGTTGAGACGGCCGATACTCCAAGAGCCGTCCACCAGCAGCACGAGATCGGCCTTGGCTGTGCTTTTACACTGTGTGTCTGAGGTGGGAGGGGGGGGGATTAGTGAGCGAGATGCCTGAGACAACACAAGAAGTATGCATAGGTATGAGGCTGGTATTATTTATCTTTTCATGACCGTCAACAAAGCTGATGAAAAGACCAAAAGTGAAAATGAATTTATGCAAGTATTGTTTGTGTAGTTGAAACCAGATATAGCTTATGCCTCCGTGTCAAAGTCCTTCAATGTCCGTATAAATAACAAACACAACAAAGAGACAAAGCACTGGGCATATGACAGAATGATTTGGGGAAACTACCTGTTTTTTCTGGCCAACTTAGCGATTGTGATTTAAATATTAAAGCATTTGGAGGGTTAAATTCACTAAAATGTTGTAAATGGCAATAGTTTTCAAATCTGCATCTTCAGCACCAACACGAGGTAACTTCTGATGTGACCTTATGATGTCATAGGTTAGTTTCCCTCTGTGGCCCTCTACAGCCACAAAATCCATAAAACAATTATTTTTACATGCTGAATAAATTCAGTTGCCATTTAAATTGTGATTATCTTGTATAAATTTCAGCCCCGTATTGGTGGTCTAGAGAACATCAAGGAACAAGCAGAATCACAAACTTATCTTGTTCCCACATTAAGGAAATGATGCATGAGGAAGCCATGTTTGGCGGACTGTTTCATTTTGTATTTAGGCCAACTCACAGATGAAGCGTTAATTAGCTACAGCTGATAAAATGTGTCGCCGAACATTTTGGGAAATTGGTTCCCAGCTAAAACCTTCAACTCGTATGGCCACAGTAATTTGAAAACTGCAGTCTAAAGTCTGCAGAATAAATTCACTGTCAGATTTGGTCATTTCAGTGGATTTGCTACCGATATTAAAGAGATAAAATAACTCCATCCTTATCCTTTAAGTGTCCCTTTTCATCTTATGTGAATTGCTACAGATGAGAGGAATGTGTGTGGGAAGGTGGAGAAAACGTGGAGCAAAGGATTTTAGAACAGAGAAAGGTGAGGAGCAGGATAAATCAGAAAAATGACAGAGAAAGTGGAAGAGTACATGTTTGTACAGCACAATGTTTTACACAACATTATGTAACACAAATAATTCACACTTTTTTCATAGCACATTTTAGAACAGCTGTCATTTCTGCTGGGATGGATTAACTGCTTTCTCTCTTCAGGGCAGTTTCTCTCTCTCTCTCTTTCTCTCTCTCTCTCTTCAAGGCAGAGTCATTTTTGTGTATCCAGTGGTGAAAATGGCCCCACGGTCATTTGTGGCTCCTCAGGAAGAGCAGGAGATATTCTCTCTGACATGCTGATATACGACTCCTTCTTCCCACAGTTATTGCACATTCCTGAAGTCTCAGACACCTGTAGAGGTAAAAATGGTTGCTCGCCCTCTTTTCTAGGACAAGCTGCAGCACAAGCGGGTCGTGGACGCCGAGCGATAAAAACCCGGCCCCCTTTCTCTGCAATTGAAAACAGGTTAGGACACAATTGATTTAGCCAGTTCTTTTTTCAGTGGCCACAGACACAGATGCTTGAGCTATGAGGAGGAACTGCGGCTGAGTCGGGTTGCAGCCACAGTGTGTTTGAGTTATACCACCGCTGGTAAACAACATACTCCTCTGTCCTTCCAACGTTCATTAATAAAAACAGATGTCATAAACAGAGGCAGCTTTAAGAAGCCTCTAATATGCTGCAGACGACCGAGCTGGATCCAGCGTCTCTGAGTAAGAGTGAGAGTCTTAGCAAATAAATACCCAGCTTTGGTCTGTTGTGGACTGTACAACTGAGTGTTATATATCATTGGTGTCCAGCATTTGTGCTCTGGCCAAAGGTTGACATCATCTTCTACCAAAGAAATGAAGTTTCACTCCAAAATCAGATATCTGATGTGTGAATATAAATCCAAAAGAGCACACAATGCATCAAAAAGAAGTTGGGAGATGTGTGCTTTTGAGGAAAGGATCGTCTGACTTTGGACACAAACATCAGGAGGCAGAGATAGAGGAGTCGGGAACAACAGCTAATTTATAGCAGGTGTGCTGATTAATTACTGACTGAACATCAATAAGTCTGATGATGTCATAGCCCTCAACATGCTGGGCCCTGTTGAGGCCGTGGATCCACCATAGTCGACATTTGAAAACAAAAACAAGCTGCCTCGTCTAACTCTAGTTAAATTACATGGTTTTCTTCTCCTCATTAATTAGTACTTACTAAACTAAAATGGGTCAACAAAGCCTCCTCCAAATGAAGCCAAATGAAGAGATACAGTCTCTTTGTGGAGACACAACGATGTGTCCTTTGCAGCCCTCAGGGTCCCACAATTCACTGTATGCCAGTCAGTTGTTTAATGGACCCTTTAGGTGATCCTCCTCAACATGTAAAAATTGGAAACTGGAACCACTTCATTAGGAATTTGCATTAAACCGGTGATTGATCACTAACTGGAAGTGTCTAATGAAAAGGCTATTGCAGGATGTGAATAATGTTCTTATCAGAAGTATAGATATATTGCTAAAAAAGAAGAAGGATATTACAGGAAAATTGAAGTTACAGTGATATGTTTAACATTAACCTGATACCCTATTTGCAAGTTGTCCATCGTGTGGTGAAGTAGAATGTTCCAGCTAATACTCTTATCTCAGGTATCACAAAAATCACTCCAGTTTCCTCCTGGTGACTTTTACATATTTACAACTAAACCACCACTGCCCAAACATATGGGCATGGGCATGGTTTTAGGCTTTCTGTGCTAGATTGTATCTCAAGAAGGATACTCAGGTTTAGCTGAGCCTTCAGGTCTTACAGAGCATCCAGCCCATGAAATGGGGGCTGACAAAGGGTTAGGGTTAAGTGTGTCTCATGTCACCTGGTGTATATTAGATGTTTCTCGTGCTTCTACCTCTGCCTTCAGGAAGATGATTTTGAAGTAAATCTCCCTGCCCTATTAGCTGACACAGAGGACGGAATGTCTACATCGCACTACATAAGTTAATGTTACCAAGCTCACCTATTTCAACCCTGTGATCTGTCTAAAACATACAAACTTGGGGAACTGGGGAAACCCTACATATGTAAAATCCCTAAATAACTGGCTTTATTCCCAATAATGCTATGTGAATCAACTAAAATCTCAAAAAGGTCAAACCTCACCAAAAACAATAAAATTGTCTCACTTTACTCTCAGGTTTCCCTTACTTATTTGAAAACATTAAGCAGGAATAAAGCATTAAATGACCTGTAAAAAAAGTAACATTTTTGCAGTTCATGAAGCATAGCATAGAGGAATGCCTCAAAGCAGCAGCAGTGCCAAATCATATGGTTCTGTAGGAAAAATTTGGATGAGAGCCTGGACTAAGCAGAACATGTTAGGTAAGTCTGCCATGCGAGCGCTGCTGTGGCAGTTTAATATGTGTGGATTTCTAAGTGGAAGCTCTGTGGAACATCCTGGATTGTTCCCTGCTCTGTGGGCAGTCGGTCATTGCGTCTGCTCCCCATTACAGAAGGAATTTCTGCCCAGGGTCACCACCTCCTTGGTGTCTTTAGAGAGGCATAACATTTTCCTAGCTGCATATGTCAGGGTGGCGTCTCAGTGCTGCTAACTCTCTGGATCATAAAAAAGTCAGTAATTGCTAGCAGAACACTTTTTTCCACTTCAGACGACATTAAAATGGGAAATATCTACTTTCGCATGACTGAAAACTAAACTTTAGGTGACAGATATAGAGCTCGACAAAAACTCATCGGGGAGCTAATGAGAATAAATGTTTATGGCCACACAGTTAAGGGTTGGCACACTGTGGGATGGCAGCTCATACACTGGTGAATAGGTAGCACGTGAGCTGGTCATAAGACATTGCCGAACATGCATGTCAACACTTTCACCACGTCTGGTAAATGGCATGTCACTGTGCTCCAGATAATGCTACGAATACGATATAAGGGAGGTGAGAAAACTGCAAGTTGCAAAAAGTTATTTGGGCTAATCATAATCACGTGTCACATTTCAGTCCACAATTCCAGTGCACCATTGATATTGATTCCAGTTGACATCAAATAATTCAAGACTCTGGCAGTAATCTGGGCGGTATTTCATTGTCAGACCACTCCTCTGCTGTTCTGAATCGACTTGGATCAACGTGGGTCTGTGCGTCTGGTCTGCAGGCCTGATTTCTAGGGCTGACGTTGAAGTATTTGTAAAGTGTGGTGATATTGTGAGAACTCACTTGAAGGATTGGGAGAGGGAGCTTCAGGATCATCAGAGAGAGTTGTCTTCTCCTCTCCAGCCAGGGGCATACTCTGCCCTCCATCAAACATCCCAAACACAGCCACAGAATACGTTGTTCCTGCCCTGAGGGAGAAAGGATCTTTCTTGAACTACACTTAAATGGGGTAATTCATAAAAACACAGGGCAAGATTTAACCATATTCCCTCATTCATAAGCACATGGTACATGCTTCTTTTATCATTAAGCTGAAAAATAAGGTGAAAGAGGCATACTACAGTATTTCCTCATTTGATGTATTCTTGCACACATTCTCTGTCAACCTCTGTATCAAGGCAGCGTGCATTTTTATGAAATACTCAAAAAGGCTTTAAAGGAACACCATTTTGGGAAAACACTGATTGCTGTCTTAGGCCACAGTTACACTACAAATAAACAAACATCTTTGGAATCATAAGGAAAGGCCCAGTCTTGATGACAACAATAGCTAGCACGCTAACAAGCTTGTTGGTTTGCAACTGTGAAAAGGCACATTTAAGACCACATACAGTTCCACAGAGATCACATTCAAGATCGACCATTGATTTGTAGTTAAAACAGCAAATGACTTTCCCAGAATTTTGGAGGATTACTATACTAATAAGTTTGAAGAAAAAAATAACTCCTTGTCTGGCATGAAGCCTTCTTTGGCAGTTAACATTTAAAAGATTCTCCATACTTTGAAGATAATAAACTCCAGTTAATAATATCCCTTTGAATTTAATTTAAAAGATAGATATCCATGATTTAATGTGGCAGCTACACTTTTCAAATGGTTGCAAGTAACTTGAAGCTGTATTCCATTTTTTTTTTAAACAAACAGAACAACACTTCACAAACTAGATAATGGATGTCTTGCAGTAATGTCAGTAATAATATGTTGATTATGTAGACTTTTGTCACATGTTATCCCCTCTTTATCCCCCAAGTCTGCCCTGTGTCTTTTTGTCGTAAACCTATATGCATAACATTTCCCTAAAAACCTTTAAATATATGAATAAAGCTTACCTGAGCTCCTCTAGAACAACTGTGTTATCATAGGGACCAACTACCAGCTCCCCCAAGTCAACATCATTCTCAGTGGGGTGGAATGTGACTTTGTAGCCCTTAACATCTCCGGGTGCTGGATCCCAGGAGACTCTGAAACTGGTCTTGGTGGGCTCGGAGGTCTGCAGGTTTCTGGGAGCTTTGAAGGGCGACACTGAAATAGAAGAACCGGACCAGAACTTCAAAACAAACTCCTCACATTCAACATAACATCAACTCTTTGCGAAGTTTTGAAGACTTCAATGGGGACAGCCACACCACATTTCAAGCCAATTTCTCATTAGTCCATAATACAATTCCTTGAACCCCGTGTCATTCCTAAAAAGCCCAGTGTCATGCCGTGTGTTAGTACTGCTAGTGATTGAGCATGTGTTTATAACTGTGTTTTAGTGTCCTGGCAAGAAGACACAACTTCTCTGCAGCAGAGCAACACCCTAAAGTGTAGGAAATATTCATCTTAACAAGGCATTTAAGAATTAAGTCAGTCTTAAAATGTTATTTTTGGTGGAACAATGGAAAAAAAATCTGCCATTTGGATTTGGGAGCATCTCATGGGTCAACATTTTTCTTAAAATAAATGGCAGTATCTTCAAATGCGGCAGATTTCTCCTGTTGTGTAACAATACTGTCATTTGAAGAGAGGAAATTTTTGAAAAAACATCGGAATATAAATCACACACACTTTCCTAAAATTATGCTTAGTATTTCTTGGGGACAATGTATGTAGTCCAAGGTCCGAACATAAGAGGAGGAATTTGTAGTATGCCTTAAAGGCATAATTTGTGGGATTTTACGATTTTAACATTGTTGGATCCCATTGACATCCAACAGTTGAGCTAAAATATGCTGATTTCAGAATTTAGCATGCTGTGCCATTCAACTGCATATCAAGACACAAAATAAATCCATTAGTTTATCAGGCTCTGTGCAAGTAGGACTAACAGCAACATTATACAAAAAGTGAACTATCCCATTAACCAAACTAACTCTCTTAAAATAACCTTAACTAAACTTCATCCTCCAATTTCATAGGTCAATCACAGCACTTCTGCCCACTGGGGTGACATCCACCATGTTTCATGTAAAAATTTGTGAAATCAGCTCAATGGCAGATTTTGTTGTTACATTTACATCACCAACAATAAAGTTTTAAGACTGCTCACAGGTTTAAATGTCTTGGTTAGGATGTTTTTGCAGTGTACTGTCTCTCATAGGGTTGAATTATGGACCAACGTACGTGTCGTTCCTACTCCTTGCCTTGCTTTTCCTTCCCCGCGCTTGTAGATAGGATGAACAGTGATGTCGTAGGTGGTCATGGGTTGCAGGCGCTTCATGACAGTGGAGGTGGTTGTTCCAGGTATCTTCAGTGCCACCTCTTTGCCTCCATTGCTAGGAACATACTTTAGCCGGTAGTTTACCACCTTGCCTGGTGCCGGAGTCCACCTGACTTTCATTGTTCGTACGGTCTCATCTGACACAATCAATTTTTTACCTGCAGCAGATGCTGAGAAGACAGAATGTAAAGTACATTCAAAATAAGATCTGGAAATTAAAAAATCCATGTACATTCAGAATTTCTTTGGTAAACGGAGTGCATTCTTATACTCAAGAATAAATTGCTCATAGATGTAGAATTACAGATACATTTCCAGCCCTTGTGGAATTAGATGTGTACCTTTCTTACCCAAATTTACTTTTTAAATACAGAAATACAGAAAAACCTTTGTAAGAGGCACAATTTCTGGTCTGTTTTTTAAATATGTGTGCAGTAACTGATTGACCGATTTAGACTTAGAAGCTGTGACAGTTAATATTTTGTGCAGTTTTATTATTGGGTGGGAAACAACATTGAATAGAACAACATTTCAACAAAATCTAATCAAATGTCTTTTTAGAGTCAACCATGTGGTATTAATTTCACAATATATATTTGGTTGAATTGAGTTCCATTAACAAGTTGTATCAGTTGCATGCCAACACACCACAATCATGCTAACTTGCCAATCAGCAAAATTTAAAAGGAACACGAACACAGTACACTGTTATGTACTGGTTAATCCATACATTCAAATCTCACAGAAATTATGATACATTTAGTATAGCGGTCATTACAGTCAGCAACATTAGGCTTCACTCTGATCAGTAAGTACTTAGTCTTATACACTCTTCATACACAAATGTTTTCTCTATGAGACACTTTACGGTGTCAATTGTGAAAAAGATGGAGAAAGTGCAGATTTTTATATTAACAGCAAACATCAGCAACAGAACATTAAGAGAAATCCAGGATGCTGAAATATGAGCAAAGATTTTCACCTATAGAAAACAAAAGATTTTGTTTACCATCAGTGGTTTCCTGTCCAATGAGTGGATCACTGTCTCTGTATCCATAAGCAGCGACTACAGAGACCTGGTACTGCGTCTCCGGAGTCAGACCGTCAAGCACCGTGTTGGTTACGTGTCCAGGCACCGTTTTCTCTCCAGCCTCCTCAGAGAACAGAGACTTCCATCGAACCTGGTACGTCTTCACATTCCCGGGCGCCGCCGTCCAGGATGCCGCAAAGCTGGTGTCGGTGACATCGCTGGTGATCAGGTTTTTAGGAGGTCCCACCTCTGAAAGCAACAAGTATTTATAGTATATTAATTTCTGCGGTGAGAAGACGGTATGAAACATTTCAGTTCATTGTTTTTGTTTATTATGTTAAAAAAAATCTTTTTTCAATGTCAATAATCGAATATTCGGGGTGAAAATTGGCGTATAAAAATCACATTCACATTCCAAATCTGACATATGTAAGTTATTGGGTTTTTTTTTCAACCAAATTGGAAACTGAGACAAACTGTACAATTAGAGGGTCCTTTGCATCCATTGTTCTATAGTTTTTATTAATGAAAGCTGTCGGTGAGCTGACCTTTCTGATAGATGACTTCATTTACTGTAGCAATTATGGTAAAAAGCATCTTCTGCAAGCAGGAAGAAAAAAAAACGCGGTAACTGGGTCAGAAAATCCAGGTGAAAATTGGTAAAAAGCAATCTGTTCCTTTAAAAAAAGGGAGGTATTTTGTGGTGAAAATTGGCAAAAAATAAAAACAATATGCCAATAAGGCAAACGTAAAAATGTTGTGTGTTTTAATGAAATGAACTTAAAGTAAAAGCAAACCATGCTTCATATTTAATGTCATAGGTGAATGGATTGTCGATGAAAAAACAGAGAAAATTAGATTTCCTAATTGAACATACGCTGTTTTTACTATGGCATATAAAAGAATGCAATGCAATGTGCATATGCAGTGGTTTAAAACTCAGCTGTGAAATGTGTTGAGCAAGTTTACATTGTTTATGCTCATACAGGCAGGGTTGCGCATATGTTTCTGGCCAATATTTTTCTTTTTTCAATCCATCTGCCCCCTAAAACAAAGGATCCATTTGTATATGCTGGCAGATTGGATAATTTTTAAAAATGGAAACTATTAAAAGACCATCGAGTGGACAGAAGTGAACAGCTCACCACAGCTATAAAGCCCACAGAGGACTGAAGGAACACATATGAAGAGCTTTTTTCCCTCCATTTCAGAACATTTTAAAGCATTTCTGCTCCATTAGAGAAACAGGACACAGGAGAGAGGAAGACAAAACCTAAAACAGAAGCCCAGCCAACTGGAAAACAATAGGAAGAATAAACCTCTCTTTATTTCATATTATGGTCCTTCCAAAGATTGCCAGTTGCAAACTCTTTTATACTGGCTTCTATTTTGTGAAGCTGTTAAAAACTTGGAGGCAAAATCAATTGACTCCCTTTTCTATGGGTTATTGATGGTCAGTAAACATAAAAACTAGACAGTTACAAACAATAACAATAATACAAACTTTTCCCTCATAACCACTGAATATGTGCATACACCATGTTGTCGACATCTGGAATAATTCATTAAACCTGCCCATTGTATAAGTGTGCATGAAACAAAATGACATCACGGTGCAAAAATGTCTTCTTATTCCAAAACCTGTTCGTACACAGACAGTACAACACACACACACACACTAAGGGAGAAAGCTGACAGTGTTTAATAGTTTTTCATGCTGCATGACCTCAGCTCGACTGCTGAAACACACACAGCAGCCAAAACCTTATAGGTTTGTTTAACTGACTACGGCCAAATCTCATTCTAACCATTCTAACCACTTCAGCTCATGTGGCAGCAAACACACATTATGAAACTTTCCTTCACAGAGGCAGCAGAAAAACTCTAAATACGTGTCAATGTTCGGTCAATACCAAATGATAATCGTTCCTCTCTTCCGAGTCGATCACAGCAGGTAGATAGGACAAGCTGGAAAGACTGAGTTGCCATGTTTCCACAACCTGATACTTATCACAAAACATCAGGTCAGATATATGATCAAGAGAACAAGCATGAAATGAATCATATTCTATGCACTGCCCAATGATACAGAACTTTGGACAGGTTAAAAAACGCTGTGATGTCCTAATTCTACAATAGGAAAAATAATTTTCACAGCAGTGTTTGTCTTTCTGGTCTGCCATTTAAAACATCACAAATTCAGGCTTTCTTATTTTGTACACTTAAACTTCGAGCCCACAAGGCACGACGCCACAAGGCACGACGCAAAGTATTTGTGCTCATGTTCACGAATGTTGTGGAGGAAATTCACAAACCCTTTAATTTAGTAAAAGTAGTAGTACCAGAGTGCAAAAGTACATATATTAGTACTGAAATGCAACCAATAAAGGTCTATTCTATTCTATTCTGAGCTGTTCTTTTGAAAGTTTCAAATTGCCTTTAACCGTGCATTTAATTTCACAAATCAGCATATAAAGCTGTGTCTGATTTGAAGACAAGTATTTCCGACTCAGATGCCACAAATAATACATCAAACATAATATGGATTTGAA
>OMOW01022532.1:0-10158 GCA_900312555.1 Lamprogrammus exutus | reverse complement strand
CTGTAGAAGCCTCCCTCCTCATCCCGATGTTTCTTACCCGCAGTGGCGAGAGGCCCGGCCAGGGAAACAGTAGATCTGTCAGGTCCCTCTGTGCCTCAGCCTTGGAGCGTTATAATTCATCTTGCCTCCCTAATCTTTATTGCATGCTTTGGCTTTCACCTGCAATGTCGTCTCCCATCCCCTGAATTCTGTTTTCCCTCACAAGTGCTTTTTCTCGGCCTGAACTGTGTAAGTGCTTACACAGAAGAATGACAAGTTTGTTGGGGGGGGGGGTGACTATAGCTGTAACATTCCCCTATTTTTTCTTCTTCTCTCTTTTATACGTGACGTGATTGTAAATATGTTACTTGCATTTGTCATCTGTGTTTATGCATGCGTGTGAGTGTGCACGTGCTTCTGCTCTATGGGGAATATAGACGATCTCTAGAGAATCTTCACACGTCTTCATATGTTCACATGCAGAGCTCCCCACGGGCTATGCAGCCATCTCAGCATATCATCTGTGGACAGGAAACACATTTCATATACGCTGAGATTCCTAATGGAGTTTTGGCAGCGTTACTCAATGTCCCACCCCACCAAATCTCTCTGAGCAAAGTAAGGAACGAATCAGGAGCAACCTGACGATTAACGAAGAAGGTAGGATGACAAACTATTGTACTCAAGGGGACTAAAATTGTTTTTTAATAGTCATTATCTCCCATTTCGCACCTGATTCAGAAGTAATCTGGAATGTTTAGTAAATTATCATTATATATTATATAGGTGTATTACTATCTATTATATAAGCCTATGATATGTATTTTGAGGATTAGACAGACGGATAAATAGTTAGATATATAGATAGATAGGTACAGTAGACAGACACTTTATTGATCCCGAGGGAAATTCAGACGTCCAGTTGCTCACATAATAATAATAATAATAATAATAACTTTAATTTGTATAGTGCCTTTCAAGCATGTATATATCAATCCCAGCAAAACCAAACAAAGAGAGTAAAGTTTCACTGACACAAAGTGGAATAAAGCAAAAATAAAATTACAGGGAAAAATATATATATACTATAGGACAATGGCCTGTTATCAATATACAAATAATACAAGAATAAGAGTAATACAACAATGATAATAATAATATTCAAAATATTCAAATAAGAATACAAAAATAGGAATAATAGAAACAATACAAATACAAAAATATTGGAGAGAAATATAGAAAAATAAGAAAGATAAGAATGCGAAAATGCTATACAGTAATTGCCTCCGCACCAGTCCTGGTGATCCGGCTCCACCTAATGGAAAAATAAATATATAACAGTCCTAATGAGCCTGATGGCCCTTGGGACAAATGATCTCCTAAGGCCCTGAAGCTGCTCCTCTGGCTAATGGTTAGTGTAATCCAGGATGGACAGCATCTTGATCCGTTTCCATTGACAACTAGTTAGTCCTTCATTGGTTTCCTACTTATTCCTTGGTATCTACTCAATCTTTCTTCGTACCCGTTTTAATAGCACAGTATCTATTCAGTGATTGGCATGCAAGCTATTTTTAAAAATTTTTTTCGGTTAAGGAAACAAGGACACATGGAGAACTTCCACAGGTTATGTGCCACAGAATAGATAGAGGCAGAGTTCAGAATTCAGCCCGCTTCGTCTTGTATTAGTAGTCAACACACAAGGCCAAGCAGAGCTCTGGAGAGTCCAGATTATAATGCAGCAACACCCCAGTGTCTGCCTCCCACACTCCATTAAAACATCAACCCCAAGGTGTTGCATGTAGTGGGGGGAAAGAAAAAGAAAAACAGGAAACGAGGAGTTCTCTCCCCACTGGCTACGGCTCAGACGCCACATGGGTTCCAACATGAATCCTTTAAGGTCAGTGGTCAGGCGGGGGGTCTTGTTGATTGGAGGGTTTTCAGTATTGTGGTAATGCTATGGTAAGTTGGATTTTCATGATGGTGGTGTTGCTATAAATAATATAAAGCCCTCTGTTTGTGCACACTGGTGATGACTTTAAAAATATTTAATTAATAAATAAATATCAGCACTCTGATGTCCTGGCGAGTAAGCTGGTGATATAAATTCAAACAGCATTTTAATGTAACAGATAGAATGAATAACACAACGAGAACATCTGCTTTTTAATGTATTGTCAATATTTTTTTTTTGTTTTTTTTAGTACATCTTGGCTTATTTCCTCCTTTCCAGGGACAAATTAAAACATGTGCATTAAATGCGCATCGAGTTGCCATGGCAGCACCCTCATTTTTATGATACAATTCAGTACATCTGCACTTTCTGGAAAAATAATTATGGTGAAATGCATTTTGTAGGTGACCTTGTCATTATAAATCTATACGTTTTGAGTTAGGAATTTTCTTTTTGGGGTGCTGAGGGTATCACCTCCTCCTTTGTGTCTCCCTTGGCTACATAGGGAGAACGTGGGTGCATAATACAAGTAAAATGTCACCATGATAAATCTAACCTTTACGCGGAGCCCTTAGTGGCTGCGTACCTGTGTACTTGCATTAATAACCAGATCTATCAAAGGGGAGTTTTCAGTTGCATTAATGTTTGGGGAGTAATTGCTGTCAGCAGGTCTGGTCGTAAATCCTGACACCTCAATCTTAGCAGCTTCATAAATCACACTTAAAAAGTTCACATCGGATCTACACCACTCTCCTGCCCTGCCTGCTGACAGAAAACTGCAGCGGGACGCCAATTTTTCATAGTCCTGCAGGTTTACTTCCAGCCAGGTCCAAAAGTTAATGACATTAAGTTTGAGCGTCACTTTTTCCAGATTTGTTCTAATGCCAAATGCTCAGCCAAATTATCAACATCCCAACATCACTTTCATTGCCAAGGAAATCCTTTATCTTACATACACTATATAAATGCCCTGCACATTAGTAAGTAGCGCTGATCATCACCATGTTTCATATTGACTTCTCTAGAATTTAAGAAACCCAACTTCAAACATGGAATGGTTTGAGAGCTTTTAATAACAACAACAAAATGGATCACAGGTTTTGGTAATAGCAGAATTTGACTTTGACTGTGAAGTGCATCAAATGTTTTTGAGTTTAGTTTTCAGACGTATTGGCATCATTAACCAAATATAATGATCAGTCCTGATGATGAGAGTGATAACTATCCACTGTAATATTGGAAGGTCTAATTGATCGATAGTTCCCAAGTTTTTATTGTTATGTCACTCAAAAGAATGATGAAGGTGTACGTTTCCCTATCTGAACAGGTGGAACAAACCTCTCAGGAGAAAATGTCAAGCAAGTGGAGTCCTGAGAAGACGTCTAACCAGCCAGAATAAATAAAACACACGTGGGTGCAGCGTGAGTACCCGGGATCTTCTATAAAAATTCAGTCTTCAATTTTTCGGGGGTAAATCAGACTTCCCACTATAGCTGAGAGCACGTCTGGAGCTGCTGTATGTGAACAGCTGAATAATACAAGAACCCGAATATCTACCGCTTCCACTTAAGTTTAGTTTGAAGCCTGCTACAACAAAATCCCATGGATATAAAGTGCGCTGTTCAAAAATGTCAACTGTTCTCTCACAGTTGCAGAAGTCTAAAATTGTTTTTTGCAGATTAATACATACACACACATACATAAGCCCGCACAGGCTGCCGATGCCCCCTGTTTGACTTTAGCGGCTCTCTGTTGTCATGAATGAACAATGACAATAAAGAGGAGGGATTTCCACGTCAGTATAACAGCAACCTACTCCGTGAGAGCAAGAATGCACGGCCCCAGTGGGTTATTTGACCCTAAGCATGCAGCTCAGTATCCCCACTGACTCTGACTTCACAGCAGACTTCGCTATTACCTCAGTGCTAACCTACTTTGACATTTGCTGTCCACTATTTCCACATCTCTCAGCATTCCACTTGTGGAGTCGGAACAACGTTGTGTACCTGCAACTTTGTCTCGAAAAACAGGGTAGCTGGTTGAAAAAAGATCTCAGCTGAATGTGGGCTCAGTGTGTATCAAAACAATTTGGTTTTGGTGGTTGGGGTGGTCGGCAAATGTGAGAATAAAACCTAGAACCTTTTTTTCACTAAGCCAATGTCTGAATTAAAGAGCGTTATCTGCATTCTGGCCATATTGTGATCAGATCTCAGTCATGTTACTAAAGCTTGTGTCCCCTTGTGTTCCATGCACATTTATAGCTTACATTAACATGCGTTTTCCATATCTGAATCCAGATTACATTTTAATGCAAGCTGTCACTGGCTGCTAAATGTCCACAGTCATTCTCCAGTGCTTCCTCCCTCTGCTATATGATAAAAAAATCATCACGATAATTAACAAACAAAAATCTCGACAAGCCTGCTTGTCACAACATCAGCGTTGTTCGTTCTTTCAATCATTATAAGCGCTCTCGTGCATTACCTGGCTGTCACTATGCAAGTGCAAGCTGAGCTCCTGTACCTGATTAAGCGTAAGAACAGAGGAGATAAGTGATTCTGTTTCTCCAGATGTGTTATTCCTCCTTCATTGTTAGACCTCCGCGGAGAGAGATGGATGAAGCCTGTCTACCTTGCAGGTAATCTGATTATGGGACCATTAATAAAACATCGTTCATTAAGAGTCTGTATCAATCCGCTGTCGACATCAAATGCTGTGCTCATCAGAGAACGACAGAGAGAAGAGAGAGAGAGAGAGAAAGAGAGAGAGAGAGAGAGAGGGAGGAGAGGAGATTTTGTTATGGAAGAGGATTGTTGCAGTCTCGTCATGCGTTAGATAAAATCACGTTTTAGATTCTGGACAGTCAAAACTGCACTGAAATCTGTCTCATTGCTAAGTGTTACTGTGGTTCATTTAAAAATGTTTTTGTTTTCTAACTATTGCTTTGTTATGCATTATGACTTCCCCACTTCCCCTTATCCTTCCATTCTCCTCTTCAGATCCCTTCTGAATGCTCCTCCTGCGGCAGAGTGACAATAGTCACCCAGCCTTTGGATCCCAGAGGGCCTTCATTATGACTGACTGTATTATGTAAAGCACTTAAAATGCCTAATTATGCTCTCTGCCTGCCTGTATTTTAGTTCCTAAGTGCTTCGTCTTGTGACTGATGGTCCTCTGGGACTTTTCACTCAGTGTTTGAAATATTTTTCTCATCCTAACTTCACTTAACAGTGAATCTTCAAATGGAAACACCTTCTACCAGGCACAGTGACAGTATCATGTCAGTGAAAGCACAGAGCTTAGACTCCTGAGGTGAGAATGATGTGCTTGTGGAAATGAGGTTGGTGATAATTGTTTGGGGATTATACATGGCCCCTCTTTGTATGTAGACTGCAATCTGGAAAATGTTACAAGTTATGGGATGTATAAATGCAAAACATGTTTGAAATTCCTGAAAATGTAGGATAAAATTCTCGCACACTGGGCAGAAGATTCAAAGCAACTGCTTACATAATTAAAACACATGCAATGGTTACAAAAATAATTTGTACTCTACATCTCAGAAAATCAAACCTGTTGTGGAGCTGTTTTCATTGTGATAGTTAGTGACAACATAATGGAATCTGAACAGGGGCTGTTATATTGTGTTTATGGCAGAGAGAAATTTAATTGAATCTCCCCCTGCGTTTCCACTGATTGCACTGTCGTCCCTTTTCGACCTGAACTATTTCTATTCTACACTACTTGCACGCCGCACTAAGCTCTGAATGTGTGTGTGGGTGGATCAATGTGGCTGTGTGCAAAAGAGACAGACAAAGTAGACAAGAGTGAGCGCTCTTTCACGGTTTCGTGTGTGCCTATTGTATGTAGGTGGAATTTGCAGTGTGTGTGTGTGTGAGATGTATTTTTGTCTGATTGCCTCAGAAAATTACCATAAACAGAACAAATCCCTAATTGTTTTGGCTCTATATTTACAGCAGAAATGCCTGCAGCATATTGCATCCCTGAAACTCCACAGATTGCCTGTGATGCCTTCCTCTCCAGAGAGATGGGTCGTATCCGGGTCATCCCCAGGTTGAATTTAAATAAAGCAGCACATTATGTTACATATATGAAGCAGAGAAACTGTGACTGGGTGCAAAGATAATTTGACCCTTGTCGAGCTCCTGACCATCTTGTCTATTCCCCTCCATCTAAATGAGACCTCCTATGGGTAAAATTCTCTGCTGGGCCCTTGTTCTCTACAGCAGCCAGAGCAGATGGCTGACTACTGACAAGCAAGGAAGCCTGTCTAATGCAGGCAGTGTGCTGTGGTATTACCGGCGACAGGGGGAAAATGGTTGATGGAGTTTAAAGTGAATTAGCTTTATGTTTCGTTAGTGTTTATCGCTGCCCTGCGAGTGAACGCTTGTAGGTGTTCTGATGAAAATGTGAACGGCAGAAACGGAGAAGAGGAGGGCAAGATGAACAACTTTTACAACTTTGTGGGAGTTTAATGCTGTCATTGACCCCTCCTATACCTGTGCGCACACACACATGCAAACACACACTGGCTGTCCAAGGTTAATCCACGTTTCTTGCCCTGGAGAATTCCTAGACCCAGATTCAGTACCTAAATGTACCTCTCCTGGCATATTTGGGATATAGGATAATGGCGCATGTGACTGCTGGACTAGAGAATAATATGTACAGGGGCTCACTGGGAGAGGAAATCACCTGGTTCTCTCTTCTAAAAGCCTCTATGTCCATCTTACATCACAGGGCCTTATCAGGTAATTAACGCCATGAATGGAGGTTTAATGACCCTCACATCAACCTTGTTTAAAGGAAGTAGAATTAAAGATGGTATCTGGACATGTAATAACGCTGGAGGAAACAGGGTAGCCGGGATGGCAAGCCTGAGCATCAATGTCATCATTCTGCTGATCAGGCACTGAGAGTCCTGCTCATGCATTATGAGAGCCCCTTAAGGCAAGCAAGGCTTCCTGACACCTCCTGACTTTTACTGTATATCTGGTCTCTACAGCAGAACAATTCACTCTCAGTAATTGGGCTGTGACCTGGCATGAACATCGTAGAATTACAATTTCTCTGGAAGCGGCGAGGAGCAAAACAAAGTCAAAGATTAGGAAGTGGAAATACACATTTTAATAGATAAAATGCAGAATTTCTCAACAGTGAGAAAGAACACAACCGAACCATTAGCAACGTGTTAGAATACAGAAAATTGTCAAACTAACTCTGAGGCTTGTTACAAACAGTTTGAAACCATTTTTATGAATTAGAATGAAACACAGCCCAATCAGTAGCAACTGATTTGTTTTTCAGTTTGGTTGGTTTCATATCTTTTTTTAAAGGCAAAAGGCATTTGGAAGCCAGGATTATTTTTAGTGGGTGGAATCACTCACGACCAATTAGATTACTTATTTTCAGTCTGTTTATAAAGCATTCCATGATATGCAGCACCTTAGTTTTCAGAAAAAAACAGAGGTTGGTAACATACTGTGTGGGCAGTTTGTCATGGAGCATACTGACAGGTTGATGCTGCAAAACAATAATTCACATCATAACCATAGGTGTATATAAGTAATGCTGAAGTGTAGGTATATTATTCTTATCTTGGGGGATTTGCAGTACATCATATTCAAACTGGCCAACCTGTCATTGACAACATTTGGTGAACTTTTGCATATAATTGTGAGCACAGTGGTTGGTAAAGCAGCAAATTGACTTGTGTAATAGTTTCATTAAATGAGACTAAGATTCAATTGAATAAGGCTTGAAAGCGTCAACATAAATCTGTTGAACCCCCATTCAGCAGATGAATCCCCTTCCTCTGTCACCCATGTATATTACTCCAGTTCCAAAGAAAATATCAAACATCTCTGACACATAATAAGTTGGGTTGAGGATGCATTGGAAGCATACTTAGAGGAATAAAGATCTAGATATATGGCACAGTTTTGTGAGTCAGTTAATCCTTCTGGGAATTACATGTATAAAATCTGTTTCATTTACAAATTAAAGGTAAAATCTGGTTATTTTTGCCAAGGAAAGGAAAAAATTCACAGTTATATTCAGTTCAAAATGTGTTTATTTATTGAAGTAGGCTTTGTTTTTTTTGGTAGAGGCACCAACATGGATTTAATGCTTGAGATATGTGAAAAATGTTACATCTTTAGTCGCCAGACAGTTTAACAGACAAAAACTTTATGAGTGTGGAAGTGATGGAAATGCCACCTTGGGGAGAAGATAAGATCTGCTGTGGAGGGGAATGGACTTTTATGTTGTACAATTAAGGCTCAAATAGACTGAATGAAAAACACAATTTGTCCTGGTACCCTTGAAACTTTTAGATAGACACATTGTAATAATACAAGTGCACTGCCAGAGGACTAAACTGTTAGTAGGACCAGTAAGTGGTTATTGTTTTAGAATGGAAACACCTGTTATATTGTATTTGTGAAATTTATTTTGAAATTTTATCCTCTTTTAGGCATTTTTTTGGCCGCGCTCATATGTAAAAATGTTACAGTGACATGCTTAGTTGAATTTGATGGTGCTTCGATGGCGTAGAACAATACGGCTTCAGTTTGCTGGAGTGCTGCTGATGCTGTTTGTTCTGTGACATGTGCCCAAAAATGACCTTTTGCCTCTGTTGCTCTTAAAAATTCAGGCGGAATCTCGTCATACCTCAAGTTTCTTTGTGAAAAAAAATAAAATACTTCAACAAAAACGCATATAGGTAGCGGACAATAACCCGTTAAATGTAAAGGAATAGGAGCCTCTGTACCGTATTCATTATTAGCAGCCAGGTATTTCAAATTAACACCATTGTTCACTTAATGCCAATACAACACCAAATGTCCTAAGTTTGCTTGTGTAGCTTTTGGAAGAGATGCCTCTGAAACAATAACATTAAATTGTTATAGCGTTGTTATGTGTTAGATTTATCACTTTAATTTCTCAAATTAAAACCTTTACAGTCTCACTGTATTGCCTCTGTCACTTGCCTCGGGAAAATGACTTGCTCAACATTAAATTGAACAACTGAAAACTCAATTGTGCAGTAAGCAACACTGCGGTCGCCTCTTCCTTTAAGAGAGTGCATATATTACACTTTTATTGATGCACACATTTCCTCTCTGTCTCTCGCACACACACTCACACAAGCAAATGACACAGGTCGAGATTCATACAGTGCCTTGTTAAATTACACCTTTGCTTATATGTACTAAGAGCAGATACTCCACGAGAACACAACAAAGTCGAACACGATCAGCAAATCTTTTCACTTCTTCTAGCGCTGATTCATCACGATTAGCTGCGATTGACAAATCAGGGTTGTGCTGTGCCCACTGTGGATTACACATATGTTTTCACAGTTGGATATCACAGCTGCCCACTTACCCAAAATTAAAGCAGATTTTATGAGCTGCTGTTTTGCTCCTCGTGGCCTCCGATGGGAATTTAGAATGTTGGCTATGAATTTCTGGGAAAAAAAACATGCTGACATTTGCAATAGGGCCTCCAAATCTTATCACCAACATGTTTATGAGCTCTTCTGTATGCTCATCAGCCATCCAGCCACACACACACACAAACCCACACACTCATACAAATATAGGCACACGGTACAGCTGTGTATATGAAGGCCTGTAATATTGACGGTGTCTGCTTTATTTGACATCTATTGCCTCTCTCTGGGATTTTTCCACTGTGACAACAAGGTTGAATGTGCCTACCTGCTCCCAGACCCCCTGCTGTCTGTCTGCTTTATCTCCTCTACATTACTCAAAGGAAATGTACAATGCCTGTGGCGTGATGCTTTCGTCATATTCCTCCCCATTGATCGCCAAACATGCCTCCAGCCATGCCCTCTGACCGCTTGCCTATACCGCCTCCATATCATCCTCCACCAAACCCAAAACGGAGGGAAAGGAAATTGTATATATAGAAAGGGAGAGAGGGAGCGATCAAAAGGAACAGAAGGAGAGAGTTATCGGTTCCATTGAACGGCGTTTCTCTTCTCCAGTAGCACAGGGGAGATTTCATTGAAAGGCTGTTGCAGGCTATCGATTGGCCCTCGGGGATGGATACTGTGAAGCCGAGGATGGAGAGAGAGACAGAGAGAGGGGGGGGAGGGAATTCATGCAGAGAGAGAGAGAGAGAGAGAGAGAGAGAGAGAGAGAGAGAGGGGTGGAGAGGGATGGTAAGGGAGAAAGAGA
>OMOW01022520.1:0-11003 GCA_900312555.1 Lamprogrammus exutus | reverse complement strand
AAAAAAGAAGATGATGAGGAGTGCTGTCTCATCTCTCCTTTCAGTAGGTGTGCCCTCTTGGTGGGGGTCTATGAGGCAGCAAAGTCACTGAATGTGTAAGTTTAAAATATAACAATAATAGTATTCTTTATCTGTAGAGCACCTTTTGTACATTGCATGCAGCTCAAAGTGCTTTTACACTTAACAAGGTAACAGCATCTGTTTATGTGTAGCACAGGACCAATTCCATTTCAGTTACCTTTACGCACTTTTCGTTGCCATCAGGGATCCAGACAATGTAGTCTTGTGTCTATTGGCCACAGACGATGAGGAGGATGTGGCTCTCCAGATTCACTTCACCCTAATCCAGGCATTCTGCTGCGAGAATGACATCAACATCCTGCGTGTGAGCAACATGAGGCGTCTGGCAGAGATACTCGGTGGAGTGAAAGCTGAAGGGGAACCCATGGACTTGCACTGTGTTCTAGTCACTGTAAGTGTTATGGTTAATGTGTCTGATCTGGACTGTAATAGTGCTGTATATTGACTCATGATTTGGTTTGCTCTAACAGAGGCTGTTGCAATTTTTGTATCAGGACCTTCTACCTTTGCATTATCAAAACTTGAAATGAATTGTGGCTACAAGTAGTTATGCAATACGAGTACCTGCGATGACTTTGCACATTTCCTGAATCAGATTATAGTAATTATAGTAACATACTACCCCCTCTTCTGCAGAATCCTCAGTCGTCACCGTGGAAGGACCCTGCTCTGAGCAAAGTCAACAGATTCTGCAGAGACAGTCGGTGTTTGGATCAGTGGGTGCCTGTCATTAACCTGCCTGATCGGTGAAGCTGCTTGGACTGTAAATGTATTGGATGCATTGGGAAAATAGCTGCACTGGGCCCATGTTAACGTCTGAGTCGGATTCCTTTGGGATGGGCCCAGAAGAGAGACTGGGAGGGGCAGAAATAGCACAGATGGAACCAAGACGTTCCAGCAGATCTGCCAGGTCAGGGTGGATTCGCGGGCCAAGGAAGAGTGACTCAGCAGTCTGACTTCCAGGATTTCCAATGTATGACTGTGTTGTTCTCTGCTGAGAAAGTCGCCTTTACGGGAAAGTGAATCATGTGAAGAGACAGGCACGTGTGGTGGTGAGCACAAGCACAGGACTGGGAGAGCACACAGAGTCTTAGTTGACAAGACTAAGAACTGGACCGTGCTGGATTGGATCCTGTCAGTGCTTTTGGCTTATAGAATTCCTCATGAAAATTTGACCAAATCCAGACATTTCATTTTAAGCAAATGTATTTATTATTGGTATTATTATTTAATTTAAGACTTGTCACTTTTATAATTCAAAAAGGTTTTTCACAGGTTTTTAATTTAAAGGGTAATGCAATGTATTGATGTGTCCACGAACTGTTGTTTTTATGTGTTATCTTATTAATTTAATGAATTTATATTTATTGTGCAAAGTTCCTTGAATACTTTCTTGTTAATGCTGTAAGCTGAATGCAATAAAACAATAAACAGTTCTCAGGTTGTTTTGTCTTTATGATTTCCAAGAAGCGCAGGTGTTGAGCGCTTCTGGGAAGTGAACAACACATTCCTCTCATATCCACAGCCAGCCAACATGAAGATCACACGTTTGTTGTTTTGTTCAGGCAGGTAGATTGCAGTATCGACTAACAATTCTTGAAGACTGAATATAAGATATCTTGCAGCTTGCATGACTTGAAGAGACGCCATCATATAATTTTTTACATAGAAGTACTGTATATAACCTCAAATTTGGCCATAACTTTCACTTAAGTATATTAATATATGCACCTCAAGAATATAAGCAAAACAACCACTATTGGTTTGTTATGTCACAGGTTTGAGATTAATAGAAGTTAGCATTATTTTTGTATGGAAACCACTAAAACCGTGTTTATTTTGTATATTTAGATACATTGAGGGGATGAGAGTTCCGATTATTGTTTGACCTCACCAGCACGAGGCACATCGTGACAGCTTATTCTTCATGGCTGTCTGTATCAACACAATCAGGACTAAATTTAACGATGACAGGGCTATAAATAGCAGGGCGGCAATAAAAAAAGAATCCATGCTAAAGACGTTTTAGTGAGAAAACCAAAAGTTATTGGTGCTTGCACAGAGTGGAGAGGGACAAAGGCTTCTACACAGAAGCTTGAGAGACAATGAATGCATGAGTCAGGGCTATTCAGGTCTCCATTGCTGGAGCTGTACAGTTCTTCATCGCTAAAAATAGGCCCATGAATAGAGGCACACCCCTAACCACTGACACACTAACAATAGAAGCACTTCTAATTAACAACCAGCAACAGCAGATGGATGACCTGTTGCAGTGATGCCAGTGTGCAGCCACTGGAAACCCACCAGGCAGAATAGAGGATACAAGCTTCTCTGGTAGAGCTATCAGGTGGTAGCAGGCAGCCGATGGCAGTTGGGAAGGAGAACTAGGTCTGAATGCAAGACTAGAATGGAATGCAGGGTGCGTTCAACAGTCCAGTTTGCAAATGTGCACAGATTGCTATGTGCACACAGGCCCAAATGTGCAGATCTACATTCCACTCCTGAGATATCTGGAAATGTTAGAGATATGAGAGTGATGTCCGAGTGATGTCCTTTTTATAAGGATTTGAAACTTCATTAAAGTAATGATATAGAAATTTTACAAAATTACATGATTTTCAGGACATTTACGCCTAACCTAGGTCACTGGCATTGTTTTGCCAGTGACTGCATTAGTTACTGGATATATTTGCCATTCACTTACCAGGCCCTTAGGCTTTAGAATGGACCCTTATGGAACCCTTGCACAAGGCAGGGATATAGGTTATGCAAAAGCCAAACAAATGTGGTGGATTCCCAAATAGAACTGTGTTATCCTATGACAGTAACACCTTCTAAAATCAATTTGCTTTGGCTACTATTTTTCCTATCAACACCCTGCATATATAAAGTACATACAGTATGTCTCTGCATCATTCTGGCAGCTACTTCACATTAAAAATGCAGATGTTTCAGGGTCAAAACACTTTTTGGAGGCAATGGTGAACATATTCAATAAACTTATAACTTCATATAGAGTAGCTTTAAGAGGCTTTTCAGCACAGGGTTCCATAGGTCCATTCAAAGGCCTACTGACCTGGGAAGTGAATGCCAAATATCTCCAGAATGCAGCAAATTACAAAGTGAATAAATAAATATCGGGAACCTAGTTTGCACACAAATGTCCTGAAAATCATGACATTTTGTGAAATTGCCGGATTATCAAGTTCCTCAGACTATGACAAAAACATTCTTGCCACAATTGCCTCTGCAGTGTTTGTTTTATTTTTCCCTGAAAAGGAAGTGGAACAATACTACCAGAAATACCAGCGCAGGACCAAAGCACATTTGCTCAATATCATCCGAAAAGCATCAGTTCAACCATTAGAAGGTAGAGGCACCCTTAATTAAGCAAAGCCTTCCTGTCACACAGGGAGGGCCTAGAGTAAAGAAAACAGGTGACATAACTGCATGTTCTGCTCTGGGCTCACATAGTAGATTATTGGCTTTATACTGGGGCTTCTTCACTGTGCTAACAGGTAATACAATCACCGCAAATGACACTGCTACAAAGCCAGTGCTATCCACCATCAGACTTGAGTGAGGGTTACATCAATATAGGCCAGCAAATGTGGCCTGACCTGATTCTCAATGTAATATTACACCTGAGGTGATGAGGAAGGAGTGAAAGGGTTCTTGAGAAACACAGGGATCATTGCATAACAACTTGGCTTTGGCCTCAGGGCACAGAAACACATTCACTGAAAAATTAGGGCAAAGAAGCATGTTTACCTGTTTACCTGATGTAAGGTAAGGCTGATGTAAGACACGAATTCACTTGCATGAATATGGTTCTTTATCATTACAAACACACAGGTGATTGCAAATAATGTCAGTTTACTTGTCTCAGTATAACCTATCCTCAAACTACATATAATAGTATATACTATATAATAACTAGTATATTGTATATAAGATAAGAAAAGGCATCATGTGTTGTTTGTAAAACACGTCAAATATTTTATTCCTCTTTTAAGCTTCCCTTCCAATTTACATCATATATAAAGTATATAGCCCATCCAGAACACTCTTAAATTTTCCAAACCAAATACTTAACTATTTGTAATGTTATATGAATAATTCATAATTTGATATGTTCACTGAATGTAGATTCCCTTTGTGTTTTGGCTTAACAATCACGAGATGTAAAACACCTGACTTTGCTTATAATGGGACACAAAATTAATTCAAAACATTCAATGAATGCACTCTGCTCATTTTCTGCTCTAAAGAGTTTACATTGAATTACAATTAAATGGAGCGCATTCAAATATACTGTATTACATACTAGTTAAGTGTGCTTATTTCTCTGCAGTGTACACAGGAAATGTTTCCAGTCCCCAAAACGCAACAGTGTAATAAAAGTTTTCACTTCCTTCCCGGTAAGAACATGATCCTTAAGAAGTGATATTAATGTCAGACTGTTACTTAAAGATAGTCGCATCTTCTTGTTACAGAATCTTACTTGAGTAACAGGACATAGGTTTTCACAATGAGAATAAAAAAATAATTAAATTACACGTAGATTTAATAAGAAGTTACTGGACTAATGCCCATAGCTGTGGGATTTCCCAAAAGTGACAACAGACTTAATCAGGAATTGACTCAACATACATAAAAGCTGTGACCCAATCACCTAACTGACTACTCTTTCACAATTCCAACTTCCAGGACACAAAGGGGTTGTAATTACTGGGTCATTACATCACTGCAGTGACTGCTTCTTTTTTTTGGCAGGAGAAGCTGCAGAGCTCCAACTATCTTGGCAGTGCAGCAGAGCTTGAACAAGAACTACATCTGCAGCTTGTGAACAAAGCCCACCAGTATCATGTTCCTTTTGTTTTCTGCACAACCTTTCAAATGGCCAAACAACACCAGTGTGTGGCTCTGTGGGAATGACAAAAACAAACCTTGACATGTGGTGAGGGAAATGATCGCTCTGAGGAGGGACGTGCTGAAACGGAAGGGAGATGAAACATGGATAACTACAGAAACGACACAACTCCATACATCTCTCTCTAATCCACCCACTCCCTTCCGCTTCCTCCACAGGAAGAAGTACCACCACCAATAACCCTCTAAAGTTTAAATGATTAAATATGGTGTGGCTGCTTTAAAAATAGAAGCAGCACACACAAGCCAGTAACAAAGGAAACAGAAGATTAGTTGCTGCAAACATGCCAAAAGTGCATAACTTTGACTTTTGAGCTGTTACAGTAGGAATCCTGCATGATAGATAAAACCACAAGCACTTTTGCAATTTGTACTCTTCTACACTATTTCAAGATTATATCTGCTTTGAGGCCAGCAGCGCCAGCTCTATAGGTTTCTCTGTGTGCGAAATTATGCCAGTGCCGTAACTACAAAGGAGAGTCTGGTTGCTTTCATGTTTGTAATTCCATTGATACAAATTAAGGTATTGTTTTGACTATCCAGACAAAGTTATGCTTGTAATTCATCTTAAATTGAAATATCTACACCTCTTTGATGTCAATCAGAATGCATCCTCAGGACTCTTGGTATTCAAATTGATGTTGCACTTTATTTCACTGTAAAAACCTAGAATCTGCGTAGACTTTCTTACTGGTTTGGTGTGTAGAAAAATACAGAAGGCTGTAATGATAATCCATCAGTTAAACACCCTAATCACATAGAAATGTACAGTATGTTCTGATGTGCTTTAAAATCTGTTTTACTAGGCTGAATCACAGGCACAATTTCATGTCAAAACAAATTCCAGAGACAAGAAATTACCAAACAGGCTCAGGTGCGTAATTAGACTGGAATTAGACTGGTTTTCTGCCGTAATGGTGGATTGTTACATTCCCACAACATATCTACTATTTTAGACTTCTTGCACAGTTTCTCAATTTCCCTAAGTCTCCCAGTGACCCCCAAACCTCAACACAGCTTCTACCCCTCACCTCACCTCATTGTTCGTCCCAAAGGTAAGTATATATGCTACTTCTGTTGCAGTATCACAAATCCCCCCTAAATGTACTATCCTGCAGCTCATTGTATCACCTATAACAATGCCAAATCCATGCTACTTATGGTTAAGCAATATAAGCTATCTAGCTACAATAATGAAGTTACTAAGTCATCTAAATAAACTTAAATAGGATATTTATTTGAGAATTCCAAAGTCAACGATACATGTGGAGTGGTAGGTCTGGCCCGGTGAATACTTTGTGCAGACTCAGAAACAAAGACAAATGCGGTCAAAATAGCCATCCACAACAGCCACATTTGGGGTACGGGCAAGATGTTGCGTACCAAAACAATTTAAACACTGCAGGCTACTCTCAACGACTGGACAAAAAGAGAGGCGAAAGAGGAAGCATGTATGTGTGTGGGTGACTGAACGGCAAACAGTTTTCTGTGTATGTTCCTGTTTGTGCTTCCAAGCAGCTTTGTTCCTGTGAGAGATATCCCCCACTGTGGTATCTGATGAACAAATGTGAAGAATTTCTGTGACTGGTAACATCAAAAGAAGAGAGTTAAAAAAATAAATAAATAAATAAATAAATACATAAAGGAGATCCCGGTGGAGCAGAGTGTGTCCTGGCTCTCGCTGGTTGCATTTGTGGCTAGCTATTTATCATTAGCCAAGGAAGCACATGGGTCAGAAGTGTGTTTAATGTAGATCTTAGCTATTTTTTTATTAAGCATTTCGTGAATTATTCAATTACTTTTTGAGCAGAAACTGTTTTTTGCTGCAGCCCCATGAATGCACAGCGTGGGTCATTGGCCAACATTCATTTACTTGCAGCATGGAGCGTTTTACTATTTTATTTCCTCATCCAAGCCTCCAGGTATTCATCACTTATCTAGTTTTTTGTTTATAGGTGTCTAGTGTTTACAAGTGTCACACAAGTACTTTTTTTAATTTGACATTTTGTAATTATGTAATATAATGTAGGATCAGCTACTGTCACTTTTGTCCCAGTCATTACAAGTACCACTTCCACAATACTGTTTTGAATGTTTTGAATGTCTGATTGGCTGGATCGCTCTATTATATAAAAGTGATCATCTCTGTCGTTTGTCAAAAAATCAATCTACGACTTTGACCGTCTCAAAAACACTTAACATGCTGTAAGTCTCTCACATTGCAGACATACAGTTGTGTTATTTGGTGACTGATAGTGAAGTGTGGGGAGTGCAGCCCAAATGATTAATGATCAGCAGCCTATTTCCAAAAGTGCTGGCCCATGGGACACTTAGCAACTCCATTATCTCATTATCCTTTGCAGCACTAAACTGCCTGGCAACAACCCTGCTAGTCTCCACAATCCACTCCAGGGAAGGGATCTGTGTTGGACTCTACAATAAGCTCTGTGCTTTAGACGTATTTGTGAAGCATGGTGACAATGCAGACACGCTATCAGTGCTGTGCCACAGTCGGGACGACTGTTTGTGCGCTGTGTGGAACAGAGGCACCAGAACAGAACTTTTGCAAGTTTAACAGCACCCTCATGAACGCTTATCTCAGACAGGCTGATGCTATCTAAGAGTCAGACTGTTCAGAAGCACAGACCAGTCAGGCATGCAGAGGAAAGATGCAGGGCGCTTTCTCATACCTCCCAAAGAGAAACAAACACACAACATGCAGCATTTCAATAGTCTCAGACAACTCAGACGCAAGACAACTGTGTGATTAATGCTGTAACATTCTCTCGATCTGTGAGGGAACATCATCATTTATGGGCCATGATGGTGACAGATTTTTAAAGGCGTCACGGGTGCTGTTCAAACAGCTTTGATGATCCACTCTGTGAAGTGAGCCGACATGAAAGGAAATACAGAAGGCGTATTTAGACTGCTGACTAAAACAGGAGACGGGGATTGAGCGCCACTGAGTCAGACACCACAAGCTGCTCGCTGGGCTCCACAGAGGCATGCACCTCACTGCACACCTTTTCCTCCAGCTCTGCAGGGGCACGAAACACCTCTGCTCAGGGCTGAGGTCATCTACAGGACAACACATTCTCGTTCCAGTTTCTGTCATCGTGTCTTTTTTTTCCCCAGACGGGCCCCAAGTGCAGAAAAACGGGTTGCTTTGAGTGTGCGTGTGTGTGGAAGCACAGCCTGCAGACAGTCACAATCGTTAAAAGTTCAAAGCTTTGAGTAATGCACCTCTGATTCGCTAAGAAATAAGTTCATCTACAGTCTCTCATACACACCCTGTGGAGAGGTACAGTGAGTTACATGCACGGATTAGGGTTCTCTTTGAACTTTGGGCAACTTTCCTTTCATGTGCTAGGATGTCAAATTCAACCAGGTGCTGCTCTCTTCCACTGCACACAATCATGCAGGCACCCTCCTTTTACTCTGATGCTTTTCCAAAAAATCTTAGATTTGGCATTCAGAGAGACATTAGTGAAAGACTTTGAGAGGGCCAGAAACAAAGAAAATGGTCTGGCGTGCCTGCAGCTAAATCTGGATGGCCAGATGCAGTGAAATGTGCCACCAGCTGCTTCTATTAATACATAGCATAAATGCTTCAGATGAATGGGAGGAGGATGTCACGCAAACCTGTTGCCTACAGAACATTCACTTTGAACACGAGTAATTAAAGAAAGCTTTGGCAGCAGCTCTCTTACCGGAGCTTTTAAGAGCTTTTTTGTCAAAGTCTGCTATCTTGTGTGCAGATAACTTGTTTAACTTTTGTCTTTATAACTTTGATATTAATAAATCTAATCCTGAAGTCATGAAACTGCCATGGCTCTTTGGAACTGTGTGCACAGCTCCAACAAAGAGCCCTCAGGATATGGCTCAGCATAACAGTTAATGAACTCTGCAGCCAACCCTGTCTGCAGACTGGTCCGGGGCTATAGGAGCAGTCGTGCACTCTGTCTTTGCCTTATCTGCTCTACACAGGCCAGTCAAAGACAACAGAGTCATACCAAGTGGCTCCACCAGCTCAGACTGAACCGTCTTTGCTTTGTTCACCCTCATATCTTTTGCATCTTTAAAAGTTACACATTCGCAAAGTATGACACATGGCAGCATCCCACACCAGTGAATCTGTGTGTGTGTGTGTTTGTGCATGTATATGTATATGTATATGTGCATGTGTTTGTGTTTCATGCATGTCTCCTGTGTGCAAGATGGGCCCGGCAACTATGTTCCGTGGAAGCACAAAGATCCTCACACTGCTGATATCACTGCTGAGAAATGCACTGAGCTGTCTCCACCCTAACATGGGAGAAAAAAAACTCCCACCACCAAAAATGCTCGCAACAGTTGACTGCATTTGTTGAAATCCCTCAAGGAGGGAAAAGTTAGCAGAATGAAAGCAACAAAAAAAAAAGCAGTCTCTCCCACAATGCTTCCTGGAGCCTGTGGCAGTCCTGGATCTGTGCGGGTCTCCCCGACAACTGAGCTTTGTCTAGACAGAAACCGACACTCAGCTCACTGGATAGGAATTCAGTAAACCCACAGCCTGTCATTCTCACACTACCTTCAGCCTGCCTTTCTCACATGGCACCAACAACCAAGTCACAGCTCTCATTGTTACAATAATCCAGCATTCACCCTCCAACCAAATGCACCACTCTGTCATTCACAGCAATAACCCCTCGTTTAAAAAAAAAAGTCCAAAAATGGTCCATTTTGCAGAGCAGTGCTATTCAGTTCTAATTTTGCAAGAATGTCAAACAGGAAAAGCAGGCTGTTGGAAACAATACGAGGCCACTGAGAAGAATGATGTCAGTGGAATGCTTTTTGAATGTGGTTTGTTGTAAACGGAAACAGCAACTATTCACCATCTCAGGTCAAGCTTACCATTCCTCAGAGCTCAACAAGCCATCTCCTCAAGGTTGCTGTCACCTTTCCCGCACTTCTCCAGACATTTACTGTGAGGCCAAGCACCAGACACATGCAAACACTCATGCACCATTTCACATGCATGCTAGGTTTCTACTTATTCTTTCTTTTATGGATCCGATCACAAGGAAAATCCCAAATCTTCTTACTCTCTCCTCTGTTAGTTGCCATGCTGTTACTTTTGCGCAGCAGCAAATCTGAAGGAACAGTCTCCTGAGTTTCTCTAATGTCATTATCAGCTGATTGTTGCCTATTTCCTGAATTGTTCTATTCCTCAGCAACATTATCACATCACATGCTGTGTGTGTGTTTCTCCTTTTCCAAGCTGTAAATGATTTCCTCTGAATTAGACAAGACATTTTCTGAGATTTATTCATCACAGAGCATTATTTTTCTCTGCAAGTGCTGTATTATACAATATTGCTATAATAACGTTGATTGAGCTAAATATGAGGAAAAACACCATTGAACATACAGTAACAAGTATCATTTCATATGAGCTTTATTTGCCCAAAATATTGCAACATGACATGTGATAGCTGCATTGCAAAGTATGCTGGATTGTGAAATTATTTAATCTGTTTATTTATATTTGTTTTATCATTATAAAAGCTGCTAGACAGCAGTATACTGTTGCATCACAGATCATTTGTAGAATTCACAGACTGATGTAACACAGACTGAATTGTTAGAAAATGACACCTAACTGGTTGTTTCCATAGTTAAGAGTTAAAGAATCTGATCTAATCACATGTCCAGTAGTGAGGGAAGTTGGTGGCAGGGTGATAGGGAGGCCTATTTACTGCCTGCCTCCTGACTGCTTATCATGATGAACAAAGGCTAGAGAGACACAAAAAGGGAGGGCTAAGGGGAGAAAAAAAATCCTCTGACCTCACTGACAGGAATGCCACCCCCTTCCCATTCCTGTGAACTTTGGAGCACCCCAGAGCTGAGTGAGTAGTACACAGTACACAATGAATAGTCACAGGGTAGGCAGAGAAAAACAGTAATGAACATAAGAGCCACTAGGGTGGACATCGTAAGAGCAAATA
>OMOW01022515.1:0-10527 GCA_900312555.1 Lamprogrammus exutus | reverse complement strand
CATGTAGGATGGAGAACGAGCTCACAGGTAGGGGGGTAGGATGGAGAACGAGCTCACATGTAGGGTGGAGAACGAGCTCACATGTAGGATGGAGATCGAGCTCACATGTAGGATGGAGATCGAGCTCACAGGTAGGATGGAGAACAAGCTTGTAGGTAGGATGGCGAACAAGCTCATATGAAGGATGGAGAAGGAGAAGAGATCTCACAGACGATGAGAGGACCACACTGGGATTAGTTAGCAGGAAGTCAGTTGTTGTGTTGGGTCATTGTTGAGTTTTGTTGTCTTCCCGTCCCACCAGGAGCCTACATCAAAGGTCGTTTCACCCAGAGGGACCTGGACCAGCGCGCCGTGGTGTTCGTCCTCCCAGCTGACATGGAGGTGACGGCCGACAGCTTCCAGTTCAGACTCATAGACCCAGCAGGAAACACCATGCTGCCCGAAATGTAAGCACCTCTTCATGTCCAGATGTTACAGCTGCAGGGATGGACGCTTCTTTTCAAATGGGATCTGCTTCTCTGATGTCCTCCTCTGACCCTACAATGCATTGGGATTGATTCCATATTTACTTCAAAACTATGTCCATTAGGCTCATTGTTCACCAAAAGCAAGCGAAATCTGAAAGTTCTACTTCTCGTGAAGAATACTGGGCCTTAAGATTTTAAGATTAAACTTGACTGAAGATTCATTACGATTAAATTAATAAGCGATTTTGATTAAGAAGATGTGACAAGGTACAAACTTCACGCATCAAAGTGAGCAGCAGTGTTTCAGTGTTACATCATGTGGAGGTGCGTTTGTCTCTGCAGACTTGAGCTGTCGTGGTCCCGGGTTGAGTTTGCGGCGACCTGCTACCGAACCTGTGAGACCTCAGGGACGCTGCAGATCCAAATCCAACGCAGTGGGAAGAGCGTGGACCCTGCTTATGTTGCTATCCAGGTACGACTGTCCCCACAGGTGAGGACATTTTTGGGGGAGTGTGTGTGTGTGTGTTTGGGTGTGGAAGGAGGATGCAGAACACTGGGTTCAAATTAGGATTTAACCCATTCGGAGCTCGTATCAAAATACATATTGGGAAGCCACCAAAATGAAGAGTGCAACGCCTCAACGCACCTCATGAAAACAAGGTACGAGACATATGGCTGGTTTAATCTTAGACTTTAGTAAGATTGAGATCGCCTGTACCTTCGTCTCACCTTCAGGGAGAGATGATAGGGACAGCAACTACTGAAATAACACGGAGTCATGTAAGGGACAAAACACAAACTACAGTGGCCTGCAGGGGACAAAAACATGATTTTGCCAGAGAAGACTGTGCTACCTCAGCAACACAGCTTGTATGCTGATGATGATGGAGGTGAAGAGTCGTTGCTCAGCATTTGGTTTATTTCTCCGTTTGTTGCTGCAGGTGGAGGAGGGTTCAGCCAAACCCGGCAGAGATTTCACTCACAGCACAGCCACTCTCGTCCAGTTTGACCCAGGTCCGTCTGACTGATTCTACTGGACTCCATCCTCATCTGCTCAGCTCAGCTCAGCTCAGCTCAGCTCTCACCCTCACTCTTGACTGGGCTTGTTTCTGGCCCGGCTGGCCTTACGTTGATTTTGGCTGTAGCTTAACTGTAACAAATATACACAGCACCCAGAATTCCAGCCCTGTGTTGCTGATGTCCTCCTCCTGTCCTCTCCGTCTCTGTTCTTTTTTGTTTACCTCCAGGAGTCAGTGTGAAAACCTGGAATATTTACCTGATAGATGACGGCTTGGAGGAGAACCATGAGATGTTCACTGTCATGCTAAAGAGCCCAAAGAACGCCGTGCTGGGCCAGCGGACCTTGGCTACCGTAGAGATCATCGATCCCAGAGGAGGTGTAACATTTGTTTTGGTTTGATGTTTTTCTACAATACCAAAGTTTCCATTCAATGGTTCTGTTCTATCCTCCCATCCTCCCTCCTGCTCCACATTACAAAAACTTTGACCGTTAATGAGGTGTCCACACAGCTAACAGAACAACCTCAAAGCCCGTGAAGATGGACGCTGAGATCAGGCCTCTCTCTTTTCTCACTAACAGGGAGGTGTGATCCAGAAGACCTGATGGTGGAGGAGGACATAAAGCGAATCCCACCCCCTCCCCCTGCCCTTCCTAAGCCTCCCAAGCCAGAGGAGGAGGAGGAGGAAGACCCGGTCACTGATATCGAGGCAGAGCTGCTTTGGGAGAACCAGCCCCACCCGCCTCGGGGTGACGTGCCGCACCGCCGACCCTACCTGGAAGATGGAGAGAGAGAACCTCAGGACCAGGCGGTCACCGGCTACAGCCACTACCACTCTAGGCAGCTGCCAGTGGTGGGCACCGGGAGCACCGGGAGCACCGGGAGCACCGGACACAGGGTCAGACCCAAAGGTCCAAGGGTTGGTGTTTTTTTCCCAATACTAGCAGTCAAAATGAATGAGTGAGTGTTTGGGCCAGACACAAATAAGAATGAAGTTGTTATATTTCAATAAAAAAAGTGTAACTGTTGTTGTTATAGCGCCACCATGCCCACCAAGTCTGGTTACAGTCGACTAACTCTTTCATGAGATACAGCACTGTATGAAGAGTGAGCCACGCCCACTCAACTTTGGCAGCCATTTGGCAGACATACCTGTACAATTTTGTGGCAATTGACCCAAAATTAAAGGAGAAAATAGAAAAAAAAACAGTTTTGGAAAAACACTCAAAATGGCTGAAAGTCTGGAGATGCAGATTGAGCCAACAAGTGAGAAAACTGTGATTCTACCACTTACATTTCAAAGGTTGTCGGCCAAAACGTAAAAGTGGTAATACAGCACCACCATCAGGCCGACTGGTACCAAAATGCAATGGCTTCTTCCCTGGATCATGTCCAACCTGCCCACCAAGCTACACGAAAACGGCTTCATAACTTTACGAGGAATCCTGCTGAAAAACACGGTTTAACTGTGGAAATGTTTAAAATGTCTTAAGTTGCTGTCCTCCTGGACTCTGACGTGGACACCTGTTACATAAACATCTACACATGATCTTGCTATTTGTCCTGAAACGTTGGCTGGCTGACTGAACCACCGCTCTGGTTTTCAGGTGCGTCTGTCAGGAGAGAGGAGGACTGAGGAGAAGGTCTGGACGGTAAGACACACTCCTTCATCCAGAAATGGACACACACACACACACACACACAGGGTTGATGGTGTGTCCCCGCGTTTGTCCTCCTCCAGTTCCACAGCCTGACTCCTCTGCGGGTGGAGCAGTTGAATCCTGGTGATGTTGGGTGGAGCTGGTCACCTCACAGTCCCCTCCTGCAGGAGCTCCGGGTCAGCGACGCACCTCAGATGGACCATCCAGCGCCCAGAATCCTCCCCGAGCTGCACCAGCACAAGGTCAGGAGACAGGAGTCCCATCTGTCTGTCCCTCTACCTGCCTGTCTCTGCTCTTCTGTCCGTCTCTCCCTCTCTTGGTCAGTCTGTCCTCTTTACCCACAGTGCCACAGGTTGTTGGAGCTCTTTGCACTTTTGGAAATATGCTTTAGGTTTTCATTATTTTTTTTTAAAGTGCTACACACAGTTTGTCTCCAGTGCGTCTGAGTGCTTCTCTACTGAAACGACCACAACAACAAAGTATAAACATGGAGGTGCAGAAGATGGTAATGCTGCTCTCCCTCACTCTCTCTCTCTCTCTGCAGTCTGTCAGCAGCTCCTGTCCTGTTGGTTGGACTCACTACAGGGGGCGCTGTTACGTCCTTCACGCCACTGTGGCCTGTTGGTCCTGCGCTCAGCAGACCTGCTCGCAGTTGTAAGAACATGAAAACACACACATCAGTGTTTCTATGCCTGTGAGGACCCTCCATTCATTACCTCCAGCAAAACCCTTCAGCATAGTAGCCAGAGTAAAGCAGAGAGGAGTAAACGTGTGTCTCTGTGTGTACTCTTACCCTCACTTGTACTCACTGATACTACTCGCTGCTCTTCAACTCTCTGTCAGATTTAACAGCAACCTGACCAGCCTGCGATCCAGAAAGGACACGGCCTGGCTGTGGAAGTTTGCGGGGAGGAAGCCCTTTTGGATCGGTGAGTGAAATTGAAAGATAAAGTAACTAAGTATAATTACTCAAGTACAGTACAGACTGTAATACAATGCTACTTCTGAGCAAGAGACTGGTACCAGTACAGTACAGTAATGAAATAAGAATATGGATTGATGATAGGGATAAGGGCCGCACAATTCATCAAATTCATATCAAAATCTTACTTTGGCCAATGATTACCAAATCATAAGAAGCTGTGATGAATATGAATATATAACAGTGTGAGGAGCTCCACATTACAGTGGTGGTTATTGGGGTAATTACGGTAATTGTGGGGGCTGGTGAGGAAGTCGGTGGTGTTTTTCCTGAAGAGAAGGTAAAAGTGTCGAGCAGCGTGAGCACAGAAACACACGACACATTTACACCGTTTAACAGGAACGCAGACTGACCTGGAGTCCCTCCAGCTTGGTGGTTAGGGACCGTGGTGAAAGTGACGTCCTGAACGCAGGTCACCTAAATATGTTTGACCTAAAAATCTATAAAGTTTTAAATTCTATTCTCATAAACCTTTTTAAGGCCCACCTGACCAACATACTACGGGAAAATAATCACAGTTCAAAACTTAATGTGTTGCAATAAACACAATTTGATTATTTTAAGAGGTCAAACATAATAGGAATATTCATCACTGACTCGTGTCTTTGTGTGTCTCAGGGCTGTCCGGTGGTCCGGGACACTGGGCGTGGGCCGACGGCCAGCGTGTGTCCTTCTCCAAACTGAAGGTGCCACTGGTGGAACACAGCAGCGTGGGTGCAGACTGTGTGCTGGTTCAAAGCCCCAGAAGGTGGATCTCCACGCAGTGCTCAGACACAAATCAGCAGAGATTCATCTGCTCAATGCCGGCTCGCACTCACTGACAGACTCAGAACATTTACAGATCTCTGCTCTGTGTGAACCAGTTGACTTCAAGTCATATTTAATACAATGCAATGATGCTGCTCTGTACATTAGTTTTCATATTTCTGTCACAATAAAAGTTGTTGCACAAACACAAACACGTTTTTGATGAAACATGTAGGAGTTTGCATCATTTTGACAGTTTTCTAATATGAAACCGGTCTGTTTCAACTTTGACGTGTCATTTCTTTATTTAGGACCCTCTAAAATTGAATAGGAAAACATTTGAGAGTGAAGCAGCTACAATTGTATCATTGCTGTGGCCCTCACTCCTCAAATTGGCACTACCAACGTTTTATTATTGTTGTCTCCCATAGCTCTCTTCTTCAAGAAGTCTCAAAATTGTGACACCAAGATATGAAAAAGATCACGAGTGATTATTCTGAGGTTCTGAGTTCTTACTTTCAAGAGTCTTACTAAATCAACCTTTTGTCATGGTCCCCTGTATCTCAAAACAGCGAGGCTACCAAAGCGTCATGATTGCTGTTGCACTTTGAACATTCATACAATTACAATTTGTGCCATTGTTATGCAGTAAAATAAGTCATTGTTGAGTTATGAGAGACTTCTGTTTAACTCACATCTGAGATATCTTTTTCAGCCAAAGCTCAATTTTAACGAAAACATTCACATAAGTTGTAATCATCTGGAGTACAAAGGCTTTTTAGTATTTTTCATTTAATTTGTCTGTAATTTGCCACCTAAAACTCTCCACTGTAAAAAATCTTTGACTGTAAAGGTTTTGGCTGGTTAGTTTGCTGCATATTACATAGAAACACATTGTTAAAATCTCTATTTGAGGCCTCTCTCATCTTTTCTTCTCAATTTTACAAAACGTTCTGTTTGACATACAAATAAATTCTCCAAAAAACAACAACACAGACACAAAACTCATATCAGCATTAAGAGATTTACCAGGCACAAGTTCAGTAAACAGAAAGTTATTTTTCATGAAATATTTGGCAGCCAGCAGAGGGCGACACAACAATCCATCTGATGATTTCCACCACAGATCCACAGATACTTTATGAATCCCGAGGGAAATTAAGGTTTGTATATAAATACAGTTGGCCCCTGATTAAAGATAAGAGACTGTAAGTGTATGTAAACTCAAAACTCCATGTTTTAGTGGCTGCACTGTTCATCATTTAAAATTACAGATGCCTGACACATTTCCCTAAAATTCATCCTGACACATTTGTTGAGTTTGGAGACGTTGGGATGTTGAATATGGAAAGAATTTCTGTGGCTTCAGCAGCTCTCCAGTGTCTCCATCATTACAAAGTGTTTGTGATGATGGAGACACTGAGGGTCTGCATGGATTTGTAATGTTCATTATAGTTTGTGTTACAGAGCTGCTAAGGCCGAGCTACAACCGCTTTCTCCAGATTTACACTGCTGTGCAAACCTTTTGGGCACTTGAGAAACAAATGCTGTAAACTGAGGATGCTGACAAAAATAATGCCATGAACAGTTTTTATTTACCTTCCTACAAAGTGCGATAAACAAGAAAAATCTTACATCTAATCAATATTTGGTGTGACCGCCCTTTGCTTTTAAAACAGCATCAATTCTCTTAGGTTCACTTTGCAGTTTTTCTTGTATTTGGGCTGCTAGGTTGTTCCAAGCACTTTGGAGAAGCTGCCACGGTTCTTCTGTAGACTCTGGCTGCCTGATCGGCTTCTGTCTCTGCATGTAATCACAAACTGAGACAGTCTGTGAGAACAACAATAAAAACTTGAGATGATGCATAAAAATGTCAAAGAAAAACATATTTAGAAAAGCTCAAAGGTATAATCGAAATATATCAACATATACAGCCAGGTTTTGCATATAAAGTCTTATTCACTGCAGTTTGTCTTCCTGACGATCTGCAGAGGTCATTTCCTGCCGTGTTTGTGAAATTCCTTCACTCTGAATCACATCCTCAGTTTCTTGGCTTCGTGCTTGTGTTGCTCTTGTCTGCACAGAATCCCCCCTAGTTTTCATACTGGACATCATATGCAAGGGGTCCATTAATAGCAAAACCAAGGTAGAAGGAAACCTTTTCTGTGCTTAAACCACTTCTTATTCCACCAAGTAGAGCTGGACGCACTGGGATTTTCACTTTACCATAAGTGGCAAACACCTCTCCTTGCTCAATGGTTCCACTGATGCGATGAAGGCGGCTGACGATTGCTTGGTCTTTGAATATGTCTCCACTCCGCCAAAGTTGTGCCAAGACATTGCGATGCATCTTTTTAAAATTTTTATCCAGCTGAGGCTTGGAAACAAGTCTCTTGAGTCCGTCTTCTTTCCCCAGGTAGAGGTGAGCAACAGTGCTCCTTTTTGGATACAATGAAAAGAGGCTCTTGCGGGATGACTTTCGAATTGCATTCACATATGTTCTAATTTCTGTGTTTTCTTGAGTTGGACTTGGCCAGAATAGTAGGAGAGCAAGGTAGTATGGGTCTGGGAAGGGATACCCAAGTCCAACATCTTGCAGAGTTTTCAGAAGGAGAACAGAAAGGTCGCTGTAAGTCTTCACATATTTAGATTTTGGTTTCAAAATGTAAAGAACAATGTTTGACAGAATGTAATTGATTGTTTCCTTTGTCTTTTGTGTTTTGTTGATGAATTGTTGTTTGTTTTGTAAGAATGCATAGCATTTTGTGCTCTTCTCAATCTCTTCAGGAGGTTTGTCCAAATGCTGAAGTATCCCAGCAAATGTGTCTGCTTGGTTCTCCTCAAGAAACCGTCGGTTTTCTTCAATGTCGATTTTCATACTGAGGTTCGGATTGCTTTCTCGCTCTCTTCTCACTTCCTCTGATGCAGTGCAAAAAAGATCGACGTACTTTTTAAACAGGGTACAGACTGTCGAACGATTCTTTGAATCAAACTCTGAATCGTTTCCTTTTATGTATGTGAAGTACCAGTCAAGCTTGTCAAACGTTGTTTTGACTTCAGTTTTCAAACTGACAAGCAACTGATTGTGTTTTTTGATGATCTCGACGTATCTGTTGTTGATGTCATTATCCTCCTTGTACACACTGGTGATGGGGAACTCACTCTGCAGAAAACTCAGTAAGTACTTTTTCTTACCTGGATCATGCTCCTCAAAGAACGGCAATCTGCCCAATATCTCAAAGAGCAGGAAAGCAATCTCCAGCACTCCTACGTAGCCGAAGACATTGTATGATTTCCTGGGGTAATCGTCCGAGTCATCATCATCGGCTGCTTCCTCCTCATATTCATCCTGTGCATTCGCCAGCTCTTGGGCTCTTTTAAATGCTTTGATGGCTTTATCGGCTAACTTCATGTTTGTGTCCAGATCTTCTGGATTTTGTGATGTCTCCTGCTTTTCTCTGAGGATGTTGGATTTCAAATAGTTTTTGTACACCTGTCCGACTGTGTCGGACGTGTATGGGTTTTCTTTGATATTCTTGGCCTTTTCTGCCCATTTCAGAGCCTCTGGAAAGTCACGCTCGTTGATGCACAAATATCTTGCCAGTGCCTGAGGAATAGATGCACTTTTTTCAAATCTGGACGATGCTTTGACAAAGATGTCTTGGACAGCTTGTCTCCCTTGCTGACTGTGGACTTTGTCAATGAAATGAGAGAATGGTTCTCTCTCTTTGCCTTCTATTTTGCGTTGCCTTTCAATCAACATTTGCTGAATCAAGAGCATGAATCTGTGTTTGACAACTCCATCGCTGAAGAACAGGTCACAGTGAAGCATCTCCATCGCCATTTCACTTATTTTCAAGTGATAATTTCTCTCCAACTCTTCAAGACAGGCAGACGCTATTGAGTGATGGAGGATTCGGATTCCTTTGTATCCTCCCCATTCGTCAACCTTATCTATGATGAGAAGGTTTGAATAAGGTTTCATTCTGTCCATTACACTGTCTTCTTGCCAATGAATCATTTTTATCCCAAAAAAATCCTCAGCGAGAGAAAGTGAGATTTCAGATTCAGCCACGAAAGTGTTCAGCAAGGCTAGAAAGGCAAAGAGCCGCGCCTTCTTTGTGGAGAAATCAAGGTTTTCCAGTGTATTGTGGGCAAGATCATCCACGTATTTTTTGTCAAAATTGCTCTTCATGATCATGAAGCTGTAAAAGTTTTCAGGTTTCTCATGAGTTTGTTTGAGCTCTTGGAGCTTCTTCTCAAAATCACTTTGTTCCTTTGGGTTCAGTGATGCAGTGATGTACTGACATGGTGCTGGACTGTGTCTGTATTGGTCCTTAGGATTATGGGTACGAACACAGTTAATAATGATGACCTTGCAGTTTGGTGCATCATCCACTCCAGGTCCATTCGAGCATTCCTCTTCAACAGCTTTATGGATGCACTTCACAAGGTCGCGAAGATTTTCTGGTTCCTTTGAATCATCAACTAAAAGCAAAACTGGAGTTGGTTTCTCACTTTCCAGCTTCATCAGCTTCCGAACTTGAATTGCTACGTCTTCCTTTCGCATCACATTGTCCGTCAGCATAGCACATCTGAACTCTTTACGAAGATCCCACATCACATGCATTGCCAAGGTGGTACCACCACAGCCTGGATGGTGGAAGAGATTGAGCTGGACACATGTGTTTGTGGAATGTCTTGACTGAGATCTGATCAATTTCATCACGTTTTCGTATTTGTCTCTCTTGACAAATGGCCTGTCTTTGTCTTTGTCACAAAAGGAGAAGTGCCACCATTTCACTTTTCCCCCTCTGTAGAATTCTTCTTCAACTTTGATTCTGAGGTCCAGAAACTCTTGACTGTTTTCATCATCGAAGTTTTCACACTGATTCAGACACAAAATGTCCAGATCTGTCATTAAGTCTTTATCCTTCTGTTTTAGAACAACAACGCTGGAGTCAGAAGAAGGAAGAAGTCTTCCAGATGACTGATTGATCTGTCCCAGTGCCATTATAGTCCCATTGATCTCGCTGAGGTTTAGCTCGTACACTGAGCGCTGGTCGATGTCACACTCACACTTATCCAGTATTAACTCTCTCCATACTCCATATATGCTCTGAGATTCACAAATCGTGATGATGTTTTCCTCCTCTATATGCTTCAAGAAAGCCTTGTAGGTATCAAAGATCGGGTCTTTCTCGCTCTGCACAGGTGACAGTAGAAGGAAGATGATGAGGCTTCTTCCATGGGGAAGAACATCTGGTGCACAAATGAAGTAAACCAACTGCTCTACATCTCTACAAGTTTTCCTCAGCCAGTTCTTGTAATCTAACTCTGGGTTTGACTCACTGTTAAGGTCGTTTCTGCCATTACAGAAGACCCAGCTGGTCTGTTTTTTGAGGTTCAAGCCCTTAATTACAGTGTCAGGTTGTCCTTTATATTGAGATGGGAAATGCAGATTGGGCGTCCGCTTGTCTTTGTAGGAATGACAGACTCCACCCGGAGAAACAGAGTCGGGGTCAAAGTCTAACACACAGAACAGATTCAGTATACTCAGAAACTGAAGATATTCTATTTGTTCTGGACTGCTTTTGTTCACAACAACAACAAATCTGTCATAGCCGTCGAGGGAGTTCCCCCCACAAGTT
>OMOW01022514.1:3004-14809 GCA_900312555.1 Lamprogrammus exutus | reverse complement strand
CACCAGAGGGGAGGGGGACGAAGATGTGAATGGAGAGTGGAGCAATAGATTATATGAAGACAAAGAGGAGTTGGGGGCTACATAATTTAAGAAAAGTGCTTTTACAGCCAAATAAATGGTTTTGATAACTGTTCAACCAGTTTATTAAGTTAATCTTTAATATTCGTCTTTGAGATTACCCAGTAGCAGAGCTTCAATCCGGCCAGAAGTTTGGAACCCGAATCGAACCTGTCACCCAAGATTCCTGTCCGGCTCCTGCTCGACACGAACCCGCTCGCAGTCAGCCGAATATGTGTCCGAGTCTGACCCGAGACAGAGTTGTGGGTTTTGAATCGCAACCTGTAACCTGACCAAATAGCAGACAGAACCGAACCTGAATCTGTCTGAGCCTAATGTGAACAGTCGAGTGCCATTGGGTTCAGACGGTCGAGTAGTACGAGACATTTTAAAGCTGAATCGTGGTTGTAAAAACCTAGAATTTCCTTTGAAGAAAAGTGTAGCCAGTACCATCAGTTCATCATCCACACTGACACAAATGGAAAAAAGCCACCAATCACCAATATTTTGATTGTCTCTGAACAACAACTGTTATGCTTGGAAAAGCACAACACAAAAGCCAATTGAGATGAAATAGTGGAAGCCAGGGAGGCAGTGTTGTATCTGGGTCAACACTGTTCATATTTCCATCCTTTAATTTGTTTATCCTCCTAAAGAAGTGTTTGGCAATACAACATGGCACTTGTGCAAAGTGCTGTTTTAGCCCACTGCTCTGAGCTCTGTGCTCTACCTCGTCTCCAAAAGCTTTTAAGTCTCCTAATGAGATTAATTAAGGGAGTCCAGCATTTGTTTAATGAGGCCCCACTGGCCTGCAGCATGGAAAGGACTGTCAATGGGGAAACACAGCATCACATTCCAAACACAAGCATCACAAAGAAATCCGGCTTTAAAAAGTATGGTCTCAAAAAAATTAAACCTATGGGGAAAATGGCGATTATCAGTTTTGCTACAGTGCCACGGGACAGTTTTGAAGGCGAGTGAGTCAAATGAACGGATAAGTCCTCATCTATGTTCACTTGCCAGACAGAATTATTGTTCATTACAGAAAATCACATAAGCAACTTAGGAAATCTGAAACTGAGGATCAACTGACACTAAAATCCTTCTTTTGGCCAACTTTCCTTACATCAGATGAGTTAACCTGGACAAACATCCTATGACTTGTCGATCGGGTTGCCTGCATTTGGCATGACGGTGACTCCTGATATTGTGCTCCTCAGGACAACGCACGGATTTAAAACAAAGCTTTGATTACTTGATATCCGTAATTTAATGTAAGCTGATAGAAGACTGTCTAAGACTAATCTAAGTAGAGAGACAGAATCCACATCGCAGACTGCAGTCTAGGCAGTCATCCAGTGTTGATATGCTGGCAATTGAATTACACCAGATCAAGTGGTTGCTAATGCACCAACAGTTTTACCTTTCGCATTTGAAATTAGATTCAGAAGTTTGCCAGTTGGAATTGATGAATCAGATAACGCATGAAATGGAGGATCCTGGATGAGTTGGGAGTGATCTAAACAGACCGTTTGGTCAAACTTGCAGGAAAGCTTCACCACAGCTTAACCATGTCTCCCCATAAATCAGCCAGACAGTAAAATGCAAATTCTACATAGCATCACCTCGGGATCAGAACCACCTTAAGAGGCTTACTCAGGAACAAATATCAAACACATCGCGAAAGAGGGTAAGATAGAGAAAGCAACAGAGGCTCTTGCGGGGGGAAAAGACGTGTGCATCAATTGTGTTATTTAACGGCTGTGCGGCAGCCACTTTGCCAATATTCCCTTGCCTGTCTGCTGTCTCTTCTTCTTCAGACAGAGAGGAAGCTAATGGGATGGCTGTAGAGATGTGTGCAAGCTTTGGAACAAATAAAAAAAGGGAAGCCATAAAACAGTCCAGGGGTGAGAGAGGACAAACTATGATAATGCAGATGCATAAAACAAGAAAATAAAGAAAAACTGAGGAAATGGTTCACATCTATCATGGTTTACAGGTGGGTTTTCATATCCATCTTTAATTTCTTGAATAAATATATTAACGTGGGATCTTACCTATCTGCCGCTCCAAGTCAGCTGCCTCATCTGGAGTGGCTCTGGGCAATACTCCAGGGTCACTGAAGCTGGTTCTCAACAGTGTCCCCAGGACAAAGAGAAACAGCACACCTCCTATCACTGGTATGGCCGGGGTCAATTGCTTCGCCAGGAATGGACAACTAGGAGAACAAAAACAGATTGGAAATGAGAGGGGGGAGGGATGGAGCAAAGGAGCTAATATCTCAAAATCAACGGGCTGAAGATAAGCAGAAAAGAGAGACAGTCCTGCAACACTTAGCTAAGCAGCAAAAAGCTAAAACTGAAACAACCAGAGCCTTGGGAGATCTTTGGACAAACATCAGATGACAGCCTGAGGGGCAAGTCTCTATTTGCCCAAACTCAAAACAGCTCTTGAGTGTGTAAATGTCAGTAATACAACAGGAAGCCTGTACATTAGACAATTAGTGTAAGAAGTGGTAATAACTGCAATGTGTTGCTTAATGACCAGTAAGTGGACATATCCTGTTAACAGACACACACACACACTGAATGGGTCATTCCCCTGTGGTGTAATCTGTTCTAATGAGAGATAATTTAGCATAATCCAATTAAATGTCAAGTGGCACAGGTGGTTATTACAGTAATCACATTTAGCTCCACGGAGGTCGGGGAGAGGTTTCATTAGCCGGTCACTAGTTGACTGGAGCAGGTTTGGAGGTCAGCAAAAGAGGCGACATTCCAGACAAGGGAAAATGACTGAACACGTGGCAACCATATGTTTTAAGGGATGCGGTTCAGGAATGCAGTGCTGTGAACTGAGCCAGAGTTTACAATAATGTCAGTGTTTATGTTAAGGACCACAGCCATCTATTTAAACAATGTGCCAAATGCAAACAGGTTGGGTTCCTCACATTGTATTTAGAAAAATCCATAAAATGACCATTTGCCTGAGGTACAGCTGATACTGGATGAATTACTTGAAAGTTAAGTAGTGCTTTGTTGATGTTTCTGCTGGTGCTACAATGCCTGTTTACAAAATGTATAAGCACAAGATGGTTTTTGATATATATACCAAAAACCATCTACAACTGATATTGTGGCATCAAATAATTTATCATTGTAGTTGGAGTTTGCAACATGTATGCCACTTGACAGTATATTACCTTCTAATGTCCCTTCCAGATGGAAACACCTTGGGAGGGCAGCTCCATCTATGAATTTATGCCAACACCAGCTAATGTTTTCACCAACCAAGCCTAATTACATTCAGGCTTGGCTTGTTTGGCTCTACCAATGGTATCCAAAGTGGAGGATATGAATACAGATCTAGCGGAAGGGTTGTGAAAAGGAGAGCACTGGCTTAGATTTGTTGATCTCTGCCAAGTGAGGTTCCAGCATAATCTGCAAACCCTCTTCTCTTTCACTGGCACTACTGGAGATGACTGCCCTTTAGCCAGAAGAACAGGTCAGGCACTCTGACATGTCTTCAGGTTGTTGAGAGGGTACACTTTTCCTGTCAGATCAGTAAGTCAGACACACCAAATGGTTGGTAATAATAATTGGATACCAGTGTCAACGTGCAGTTCTAGAACCAACCTAGAATGACCAAAATAATGCATTCATTTTGGGATCACATTGAAAGTGGAAACTGGCTAGGGCTGCTGCTCTACATCTGGACTGAGACAAAAAGAGTGGACTGTCTGGTCCAAGCAGCACAAGGTTAGTTCAATACTGAGTCTGGAGTCCCCTACATCTGAAATGGACATTGACAAAGTCACTTTGTGTCCATGTATACATCATCTTGTGTTAGAAACACACTAACTGGACATCCATTGTACGGTTCGCAGTGCCTTGTGACTGTTCTCCTTGCCTCTGGCTTCACTGGGCAGGGTGAGACACATCATGATATGTCAGCACTGAGTGTGATGGTAATCTAATACAGCGGATGTCTCTACAGTGCAACCTTCTGCATATAATCGTGCAGATCTGATTTATGCTCATAATATTCAAAATGTGACAAGCAATTTTAGAGAAAGAAGATCAAATGCTCCCACTCCTCATTATGCTTCCACTGTAAGAATTACTTGTATTATTTGAGCTGTATTCTACATTCAACTCCATACGTCAACTTTCCACATCTTGGTGGTGTCGTGGGTCAAACACCATTGTTTCTCCAGGGTGCTCATTTGGATGTCAGTGCATTCGAAAACAGTTTGAGTAAAGCGCATTAAAACAAACCACAGAGGCAGTTTCCATCTCTCATTACATGTTATGAGTAACATAAGTATCAAGTACCTTCATAGTTCCTGATAATATTAACATATAAGCATAAGAAGCCTAAATCACAAGAGGCAAGGTTGAATTTTAGTTTTTCATATTCTTTGAAAGTGAAACAGAAAATTTTAAATCAACAAAATGAAACGTGGCTAATGTACGTCACCAGAGGAAAAACCTGTCTTGTCAGAAAAGACCTGAGCCTTGCTGACAAGTCAGCACATTACCGCTGGTATTTCAGAGCACTGTGCCACTATTGTTTGCACTTCACTGCGGCCTGTCTGTGTCTGCCATAAGACAAAAGCCTGAAACTGAAGAGGACCAAGTCCCAGAAAACAATAAAGTCCAATGTCATGCTATCTACAATTCCATCCCAAAGCAAAGATTTGAATGGTTTTGAAAGTGAAAAGACGAACCGAACTGTCAGACATAATCATACGTCAGAAACACAGAATAATCTGAGCACACTGAACATTCTCACTCAATTCCATGCAAAAACTTTTTTAAATCTCAGCTTTTTCAAGCACTGAACACATCGTGGAAGGCCAGATATGTTATGAACATATGACATGTTCTCTGACGAGCACTGGTGGCCATAGAGAAGAGCATAAACCACCGCTTCTGTCCTCAGCTCTGTCTCTGCGTTGGACATCAGACACATAATCGAAAAGTCAGTCTAGTGTAATAGAGAGTGACAGGCTGATAGAGATAGACAGAGATTAAATGCGAAGCCCATTAGAGAGGGAGGATAAATGCCTCAACCCCGACCCCCTGGACATTGATAAACAGAGATATAAGACTGTGCTGCTGGTAGTCAACAAATCTAATCTAGGTTTAAGATCCCTTAAGAAAATGTCCCATAAATCGTTTCTGCACTTTATCTGATCTTAATTTAAACCACGTTTGTTTCTTTGAAGGACTGCAAAGAGAGGATACAGACAAGGAACGGGATATCTCCAGTGTTACACCATCATTTCCTCTTTAGTTTGGTACCAAATCTTAGAATAAACTGGGATTTTAGGGGCTTTGTTTCCATGGAGACGGACAGTATCCAATGTCAGACATGGTAAATTTTGAAAGGAATGTGGTTACCCTGGAAACAGCCACGAGTGCGCTGAAGCCTCAGAGGAAGAAAAAAAACCCAATGTCATTCAACGAGATACGAAGACCGCATGATGACATTTATTACAATCTTTTAAAGTGTTCCAACAAGCCATTTGGTTGGATTTGATCCAGTGAAACAGTGGCGGCAAACCAAGATGGAAGTCATTACAGCGCACCGACCACAGAAAACATTTCTCAGTTTTGAATCTTCTGCATGACACGAGACACAGGTTTTGAAACACAACCCTTAACACATATCTATTACATTTCAGGCAGGTCATCGCTGATCGACTTCAACTATGCAATGGTTGTTTGAACTCTTCCCTAACACCCGGAAACCCCTAAAGCAAAACACTAACAAAGACAGACTTGTTGGTCCATTCCTTACAAAAACAGTGCAATCCATTCTAAACTCTAACCTTCCTTTCATTGTGATTAACAAGAATTCACTTCTGATATCTTTTCAATCCACTTTAAGACAGAGAAAGGTGGTAATGAAGCTACTTAGACCAATCTCTGCTGGAAGTGTGTAACTCTTAAAATGGTCAAGATGCCTTTGCACAGAACATCGACTGTATACACTGACAGCATGTACAGGCAACAATTCACCACATACTACCTATCAATAAAATTTAATAACTTTACTGTCAGCGAGGCCTGGATGAATTATTGATTGCTGAAGGTATTGCAATTCCAAGCTAAAACACCATAATGACAAATGACTGACGCCTTAAGCACAATATTCTGTATAACTGCACATCAGTGTAGAGCAAAGTGTAGCATCATACATATTCATAACAAGCAAATACATTAAGGTACAACGCATTCCTCTAGCAATAAGTCTCAGCATCATAGGTTTTGTGTTCACTAAGCGAAAACCATAATGAATACAGCTAAGAATCCCAACTTTACAACGACAAAACTTGAACCACGAATCAATACTGAACTGAATTAAAACAAACTTCGCTCATTTGGGGTTTGAACTACATGGCAAAATATCTGAGGGACCAGTGGGCTTGTGTTTTCTGCGTGGAATGAGATTTCAATAAAATAAGCAATGTTTGCAGTAATCAATAAAAAACTGATGACAAAACAGAAACAGCCAATCAGGTCTTCTGCTCCCTGTCAATTAACAGACACAAATATATAAACCCCTGTACTGCACATTCACATCTAGTCATTTCATTCCTGGTCAAAATAAATCACAAATCCATACTTTTGTACTCCAAGCCAAAAGGCCTAAAATTACTATAGTGAATGCAAGTCAATTTACTCATACATGTGCATGATCAATCATTTTTCTGCGTATGCATTTCCTCTCACGGTACACTTCCCCTCCAGCCAAGTCACACATATTTGTTGAACAACAGAATCCTATTAATCCAACCATGTATGCATACTCTGCATTTTTTGCTGTACAGACAAAAGTCAGAGTGTCGGGTTCACGTGAACGTGTATCAAAAGTGATTTGTGAACCTCAACAAGATCTCCCATGGTTTTCCTTCTCGTTTGTCTCACCGTATGTGATAATCTCAACAATAATCCATCCAGATTACAGTTAAAGCATGTCAACCAACCAGTTTTTCCAAAAACAACTTCATCTTACATCTCAGGCTGATGCACCCATGTGACGAATTGATTGAAATGATCAAATTGCTCAGCACAATTCATTGTCCTTTCAATGCCACCTGAGAGAAAACAATACTTCTGCTTACTCTTCCTCTAGACATCACACTCCACTTTCAAACAGCTTTGGAGACAATCAATATTGTCTACTTTACAACAAAAAAGCGATAAAAGTCCGATATAAAAACATCCATCCTTCACCACACACGGCACCTTGAATTGTAATTTTTTCCTTCTGTCTTTAGAGAAAGAGAGGCGCTTAACACTCAAGAACAATGCTGTATCCAATAAAACACTCGTTCATCATTGGTGATGATATACTTCAGTATCAGTTAAATACTACTATCATCATAACATGCAGAATGTAGACTAGATGGCACCTTCATCTGTACTTAAAAGTAACAAAATCCATAGTGTATTGATGTAAATCAATTGTGAAAAAGACGGCTGAATGCATTTAAAGCAATTGGCTTTGTGGTTTAGCTAGGCAACATTGATTCAAGGCTTTGTCAGTTCTGCATTTGTATTATATTCTCGTTGCCTTTGATGGCAGCACACAAACCTCTTAGCTCCAGGCCAAGTCTTTGTCAATGAAACAACTGAACATGAGGTCAATGGAGCACAGACTGTGTGAGCACTTCAGTGATAAATGCTCAAATGATGAGTTAGTAAAACCTTGTGCTAGCATGGGAAAAGTGTGTGACATAACAAGAGTGTTGAGCGAGTACACTGTGAAAGAGAAGGGTGACAGATATGCATTTGCTTCTCCAGGAAAACAGACGGAAACCAAGTCCCTGACAGAAAGTCCCACAAGCAGACATTCATATTGAAATATGTTCACTTCTCAAACTGCTGGTTGACTTTACGAGATTGGTTCAATATATTTGTGTTTCTTTACCAGCCAGGAAAGGAAATGGGTATATTAAAACAAAAAAGAATGTAAATTATTGATTTTTAGTTATGGATAGGTCAGGTTGGGTTATTTATATACATTATTGACACACAGTACATTCAGTGGTCTCTACGACACACTTGCATTAAAACGTTTTTCCATTATTTGTCCCCCCTCATGTATGTTAAACACATTATTTGTCCCCCCTCATGTATGTTAAGCACCTTCAATACAATGCAGTCTACCACCATCTCTCTGACACAATGTCAACCAAAAACTTCATATTATCAGCGTAACAAAGGGAGGATGTATAAAGTGGCCACTGATTGTGTGTATTTAGCCTGCATTTTCAGCATGAAAACTATCTTTAATTCAAGTCAATGGAACTGATTTTGGACAGCCCAGCACTATAAATGTGTATTCAACTAAAAACAGACCATTTCACAGCAGTCATCCTATTGTTACTACAAAAGCTGACTTAATATATCACCACAGCATGCAGCAAACAATTTTGGGTGCCATTATTCTGAATACTGTGCCAAACCAATACATTACTGGAAGGAAATTGTGATTTCGATTAAGTTCACGTTTATGAGGAGAAGACGGTACACGAGCCAGAAAGGAACACAGTCTGGGAAACTCTCTAACCTGTCGAGGTCATGACTAGCCAGAATGGAGTTGGGATTAGGCAGTGCTACAAAGGGTGTAAGCAGAGAGTAAGTGGGTGTATTCATGCATACACACCTTTTCTGCCAGTACGTTCTGTCTTGAGTGAGGATGTACGTCTAAACCAACCACACAGCCATGGAAACACACCACTTATATATCAATGTCAATTACTTATGGGGGAAGCCCTGACTCTGTGATTCATGTTAGTGTAGGGGATTCGTATGTTGTTCTGTAGCAATAATAATAATATGAAATTAGCACAAGGAATAGTACCAATTACGGTAAATTCCAAATATTTACTGCATCAAGTTTTCTTTTACTGGGTAAAAAAGACTGGTTCATGACAAAAAGCAGCATTTTACTTTGTAGCATAGATTGATAACTCGTAGGGAAACGCTTCAGGGACTTTTTACCCCTAATTAATTCATTGTAGCTCAAACTCCCAGGCTGTCAAATGCTCCCAGAAATATGCATAAACAAATTGTTAAGATTTAGGTATAAGGTAAGAAATAGTTTGCCCAGATGTTAAATAGGTGCAGCCTGTTGAAGAAGACGTAGACATCTGCTTTAGGGGAACGTCTTGACATTGAAGTATTTGCAAGAATAACCGGTCATTTGATTTTATTCGATAGGAACATTTATAAGCAGACTTGTAACTTGATCCGATGTACAGGAATATTGCAAGGATTGGACGATAACACAAGGTTTCACAAATTATTGATATGCTATGAATGTTCTCGCAACAAGTTGCCCAGGTGGCATTGTGAGCACATTCTCAGATTATCAGATGCAGTATATACTTATGCAGTTTCCCCTTTGACCACATTTCTTGCGTAAGACTAAAAATGTCCAAAAATGCCAGAATGTCCTTCAATCAACACTAACACAGTGTGTAAACCCATAGCGCGGCTTGACACCGTCTCATCTGCCACTAAAGCCAAAGAAGCAAAACCTTCTCTCTGCTGAAGACAAAGCAGCGTGGTTCCACAGGTCAATTTCCACATCCAACTAAACAAAAGCAGCATCTCTGAACACCACTTCAAACGTTTGCCAAAGTGAACTTTTACAAGGCATTAGGGAAAGCAGGAAACATGCACAACAGCACACATGGGCCTCTGGGGAGCCAGCAACAGAATAATAAACAGATCAAAGTCTGTCGGTCACTAACAGGCTTTATCATGCGTAGCTGAGCACCCCATGGATGAAAAAGGGAAACAAACACAAAATATTTATATATGGAAAGGCACGTGGTCTGTACGTCTCTGCATCACTATGCCATTTCTAGAGCTTTCTGCACTTCGGAACATCCTGCAACAACATGCTGCAACAGATATGGACTGACGTTAATCATAAACCAGCTCAATTTAAAATACAGCTGTTGGATACGCAAGCAATTCAAAAGACAGAAGACGCGCTCACACACGGCAAAAGCAATGAATGAGGAGTTGTTCTCTGCTGTGCTGACAGCTGGTGAGTGGAGCTCGAAAAACACATCTAATCGAAACGCATTACAGTTAATGACAACAGAAGCCAATGTGCAGGTCTGCTGACTATCACCGAGTCCAATAAATGTCTCCTTTCAGCTGATGGGCATAGGAAAGGGGAGAAAGAACGCAAAGGGGAAGTCAGGAGGACTCCTCAGCCTGTGGCCATGGACAAAGAGCAGGGGGACAGTGCTAAGCTGAGACATAGCTTTGTGGATCTTTGGTGTTCTAAGAAATGTCCCCTGCAGTCACAATAAACAGAGGACAGAACACAAGGCCCAGCGACAGTGACTGGACACAGTGTAGGAAATGAAGCTCTGTGAGGGGGAGAGGTATCATCAGGAAGCATCTGGCATCCTCCATGTGGGAGATGGGGAACCATCCAGGTTCAAATGAACACTGCAGTATTTTCCACCTCCATTTCATTATTTTTGTACAGAGGATTGAAGGTTTTAGCCTGGAGTGGCCTCTCTCCAACAATCTGGCCTTTTGGTCATAGGTTATACCTAATATCTCTGCTAAGGTGACAATGTATTGAAAGCAGAAGTGGTCCAGAGGTCACAGTTGATAGTTATGCGACACGTAGCACTGCTTCTGTAACTGGTTTCACACACAGGGTGTACAAGGCAGCAGTAGTTTGGAATGGAAACACAGTGAGGTTTAAACCTCACTAATCGTAGTTTGTCCTTGTGTATCATTTATGCAAGGGGCAACCAAGTTATAATATTGGTTGAATGCCATAAAATGATTAGTGACATGGGGTCAAAGTTTAACACCTTTGATTTAATCCTGTATGATAAAGCATGCAAACATACAAAAACTGTTTAAGAGTGCAGCTATTCAACAGCACAGGTTGTGTGTATCAGGCTCCTCTGGCTCTGAAACACTTTACCCTGATAACGGCTGTGCAACTGAGCAACAAATCTCATGATGGAGCAGGATTCTTATCTAGCAAAGATGGGGGTTCTGGTATGATAGATGACAGAGTGATTACTTAAGGATAATGAGGACAGAGAGAATGTCTCGTGGTGTGCCTTGGTGCTATAAGTGCCTGAGTCAGTGTGACTAGATATTATATCATAAAACTTAGTTACTGTAGGCCATTTTAAGACATCTTAAGGCCAAACTATGCTGTCTGCGTCCGCTAGGGTCTGTGTGATGTAAATTTCGTCCACTGGTGACATCAGTCAATGTCCGCGTGGACTGCATTCGCCTGCCAAGTATAGTAAATAAGCGAACATCAAAATGTAGTATACACAGAAGTGACTGAGCAGTCCATGGACACGGATCTGTCCGCTACTGTCCTGCAACCTTCTTTAAGTATATTCAGGCCTTTAGAACATGCAGCTTGCAGAGAACATGCCATGTGGTGATTAGAAGTTGTTATACCAACAGGGGGAAAAGACAGAGGATCCTCTGGGGATACTGGGACTGTGATTATACAGTAGGCGTTCAAGTAGCGCATACAGGAAGACAGACACTGTGTAGTGCAAATTTCATGTGCGTTTGGTAATACAAAAATGATGAAATTGCCTGCAGCTGACTAACTTCCTCTTGACAGAATCCTAGCAAAATTTTCACTGGGTTTTGAAATTTGCAACCAATGAGATTAATCAGCAGTGTAAGGTGACATACTACCAAGTTACCATGCACGAGGGGA
>OMOW01022503.1:0-10619 GCA_900312555.1 Lamprogrammus exutus | reverse complement strand
AGAACACAAAAAGAGTGGAAGGTGAGAGAAGGCAAAAAAAGTCTTAATGGATTATTTAACAGGACACATCCGCTCTGCATGGCTGCTCACAGGCTGTTCCACCGCCTGCTTCTCTCTGGTGTTACTGCCAAGTGTCTCTGTGTGACAGCTGGCACACCTGATCTATCTGATTGGATTAGTGCAATCAGTGGGCAATGTGCTTTAAGCTAACCAGGGTGATGGGGGTACGAGTGCTGGTGATATTGCTAGTCAGGTATGAAAATTACTGGAAAAGCTCCACAACTAAACAGTGTCATCCGCCAAATTCAGAACTCTGCTGTAATAACATCTGAGAGGACTCTAGAGCTATATGCAAACTATGTGCCCAAGGCTAAGCCAAAGGGAGGATGACATCACTCAACTCAAGTAGCCTCTTGCCCTCTCACTGACACTGATGAAACATTTGTCTGAGATGGGTTGTTCTCTGTATGATCTACAGTACTTGTGTTCTGCTTGTGAGGTATAATGCAATCCAGCTCTTTCGAGAGTGGACGTAATTCCACACATCACACACACAATATTGACCGGAAGTAACTGGGACAGTGGATCTCACTCAAACTGTAGTGCAGGACAAGTTTTAAAAACCTTGACGTTCTAAAGCAAAATGGGCCTCAGTCATCAACAATGTGTACCAACGAATTTGATCTTTTCCTGTGTGTAAGGAAAAACATTTCTGGGATTCATTAAAAATGTTCATACTGGAAAAAGTTGTGTTTTTTGTGGACCTACAGCATTTAATGCACAGATGTGTTAAAAACACTAACTCTGCTTGTTTGTTCCCATTTTATCGCCACAGACACTTTTTTTCCTCAACTGAACTTCAGGCAGAAGGGATTCTATTTCCAAAAAACAGATTTTTTTTACCTCCTTGCCATCTTTGTGTGGCATCCATCCATTCTCTGTTACTGTTTAATTTAAAAATCGATATTTTGCACACAGCCCTAAAATGAGTTGCCTTTTATTAAGTTTTGGGGCGTTTACTAATGCTAATCACCAATTCACTAAAACGCACACTCAATTTAAGATCAGGTGTGATTCGTCAACAAGTCCGCCAGGGTACAATCAAATTGGGTGTCGTGCGTGTGTGTCATGAATTGTATGTGGACTTTTCGTATTTTGTTCTTTTGTTCACATTAAGAAAAAAACAGAAAAAATATTGATGTAGGAGCCCCATTGTCATACATAAGTGATACATGACAAGGTGACCTGATAATCATGGAAGAGGCGAAGACAATGAACACCAAGCAGTCAGTAGTGGGGTTTCCAGTGACCTGTTTTGTGTTGTTTGAAGTGAAAAATGGATAATGGAAACTAAAGTTAAAAAATTCAAATAACAGCCAAACACAAATATCACCAAAAAGTTCTTATGTTCGCTTCAGTTGGATTTTGTGATGAGTCGATAAAAAAAGTAATTCACAAAACTGTAATGGAAACAGACTTTACAAAACAGTGGCTACATAGGATGGCATCTAGTGTTTCATTTCTGGGTTGTGGTTATGGATGTTTACAGAAGCATGCGGTGCTTTGTGTGGAGCAAAGAGGAGACTGAGATTTCCTTGAATTTAATCAGAGAAAAAGAAGTTACAGCTATACTAGATGGAAAGCAGCAGCACAACACAAGAATATATCAAGTAGTGCAAAAGGATATGCGTGCCAAAGGCAACTCTTACGTTCCAAATGAAAAGCACTCAAGTCTGAGAAAAATGGAGCTGTGCAGCAACCCTGGTGACAAGCAAGAGAAAATTTTGTTTTTTGACAGAATGGACAAAATATTGGGGATAACGGCATATAGTTATTTCACTCAGCTCTGTCATGAACAGTTCAGGTAATGTTGATATGATTCATTTTTGGCTGGTCTTAGAAAATGATATCACATTTCAATATAAAAGTGTATTTGTGTTCTTATTCAATGGCTACTGATCACGGGAAACGAGCATATTTGTAGTAAGGTGAACACTTGGGTAGGTCTGCTACACCATTAGCTATCTGTGTAGTTAACAGTTAACTAGTAACATAGGAGGAAGCAGAAGTATTGTAACTATGTGCCCTTGCAGTTATATAATATACATTGTGAACAGATTTAGAACAGTGGAGAAGTACATTTGAGATGTCCTGACAGTGTTCAATTCATCAAAATCAGCGTTAAAGGTGTAGCAGTCATCCAATCTGGCTCCACAAGAGCTGGCCAGCAGAGAGAGTGTAATGAGGTGGAATGACCTAGTTTAACCACCTACTACATGGGTGTCCATAGACATGATAATACAGCCAGAGACTTGAAGGTAGAGATTGACAGTCACTTAATATGACTGAGCCGCATAACTCTAAGCTAATACGTAACTTTACCTACTGCAGCACATCCATCTCCTCATGAATCTGACATTTACTCAAATTAAACTCAGTGATCTATACACGGTAGACTTACCTTTGACCCTTTGGGAATGACTATCCAGTGATTATAGACATATAGATACTTTCTCTAGTGTAACAGATCTGCAGGAACAATGGGCCACGTTCATCAATAATAAACAATATTTTTGTGTACCTGAACGCATACAAACAAATGTCCAGTCCACGTCTGATTCATGACACGAGCGTACGACACTTGGCGGTCTTGTTGATGTATCCCACCTGACCTTAAACTGAGTGTGTGTTCCAGTCAACTGGTGATTAGCCCCCAAAACTCCATAAAATGCAGCACATTGTAAGGTGGTGTGCAAAATATCGACTTGAAATTAAGTGGGTACAGAGAATGGATGGATGGACGGTTGGTTGCCACACAAAGAAGAAGAAGAAAATAGTTTCTGGGAAATAGAATCCCTTCTGTCTGAAGTTGACATAGCAGAGCAAACCCACGAATCTGGACATCAAAACTCAACTGTGTAAAAACCTGGAATTTCACTTGTAATGAAACCCTGATGTTCCTCTCTTCTGCCTCACAGCACCTAAAGCCTATACTTCATTATATGCTTTTAAGGTGTCTCTTTCTAGCAGATAACCAAAGAAACCCCCTCACATTGGGAGGGAAGGGTCATAAAATCTCAGCCACTGATAAGCAAATACACCCTGACTTAAATTACAAATTGGTAATATCAACATTCAGTATCCTCTAATTGTGCTAATTATTATTCTATACGTTTTGCATGTTTCAACCACTGTGTAAGTTGAAACATTTGACTTGATGTCAGAGGTAATGTTACCTCAATTTAAACATAGAACACAATTATTCTGTCTCCTTATCATCTTGTGTGTTCCAATGTGTCAAGTCAGAAATTATGACTAAACCCTGCTTTTTTTTACCACATTTGTGTCTAAGAGGAACGCCACACTTTCCAATACCTGTGTTTAGCTGTATCTTTAACATGTACAAATATATCTTAAACTGTAATCAAAGTTTTTATTTGTGTGCTAAACAGTAATAGAAAACCACTATAGAGATTGTTTATTTATATCCATTCACACAAATGTACATATAACAGTTTAATTACGTTGTACTCAATTTAATAACTGATACAATAAGACATTGTTCATATCACTTATGAAATGTATGTTTTGATGACTGCAATTCAAGTTTCAAGTTGTTGAAATAGTACTGCATGTTTTAATCCAATTCTTTAATCATGGTTAATAGAAAAATAGGGAAATCATTGGCTGTTATTTTCTTTTCTGAAACATTCCTTCTAGAGGATGCCCTAAAGATTCACGGCAAAAGATGTGGTTTCACATACAGTCTCTGCCTTTGTGGCATATTCTGCATAGTCTGCTCAAAATGTGCAGGTGATCCTGTGTGATCGCATGCAGGCATAATAGCAGACGGGAAACCATTTACCAGCCTCGACAAAATCACACCGTGGTATTTGGTGTGATTTTAATGCTTATCACATCATTTCGTCCTTATAAATAACACAGACAACATATTGCAATTGCAATTTTTAAATTGTCTCCTGTGTAATCAGTGAGCTTTTCCTATCATTCAGGTTTTGGCACAATTACAGACAGGTGCTTGTTTTAAAGGCAGGGACAGGAGACACTGAAAATTCTCATTCTCAGAAAGCTGAACAGCTGGCGATCCTGGCAACCTCAGGGGTGTGGATTAGACACGGCTGATTTTATTATCTCAATTTGCTGCCCAGAAATGGAGTGAAGCGCTCGCACATCTTAACTCTGAATATGCTCAACGTTTGACTTAAGCAGTCCCACTTAAGTCACCAACTCTGAATAGGGCCTTCTGAGAGTTACTGTGCAGACATGCTGGCTCATTTAGGACGCTTGCATTCTCCGTTTCAGGCCGCCACTCATCAGCTACTTCTAAGCATTTAGCCTAGCACACAGCAACGCCTCTGGCATGCCTGCAAAGAGGGCCGGTAGGGAAACAAAACTGCATGTCAATGATCCCGCATTTTATCAATGTAATATGTATTTGTAAAATTATATCGGAGCAACTCTGCGATAGGCACATCGCACAAATGACTTATCGTGATAACAACAAAAATGCAATCCATCATTCAGCCCTAGTATGCAGTGATCTAAACCATGTCAGAAATGTAGGCTATAAATCCAGGATGCCAAGATACCACTGAAATCTGTGGACTTTTAGACTCAATGGTGGATTTGGTGAGCTGTGTACTTTATGATGCACCGTGATTTCTGCAGTCTCTGATGCCTCCTTGTCTAGCTTGAAGAATATTGAATAACCTAACTTAACTTAAAAAGGAAATAAATATATTAATGCTCTCATTCGATTCCACAGTGGCCTCCTGGTCCAGTGTGCACCACATCTCCAAAAAGCAATGACAAACACAGGACAGCAGGCCATGCAGACCTGTAAGTATAAAGTAAAGTAAAGTAAAGTAAATAAGTATAATATATTAACTAGTTTCTATTAAACTGATGAGCCACGTTGGATTAGAACATTGAAAAGTGGGCATTGCAGAGCAGGTTGCTTGAATTGTGTGCCAGTCTCAGCTGGCTCCTCCTGGCTACTCATTGGTTTTTCTTCATTCATACAATTTTACTTTAAAGCTTCTAAAGCCCAGGGCTAATACCCAATCAGTTGAGATTTAGCTGAACATCAGGAAGTGATTTCAGATGGCTGCTCACAGGTAATATTGCTGTTAAATGTGCAGCAGGCTTAAGCTACTGAGTTAATGATGAGGCAATATACACCTATACAATTGTACAGCAAAGTACAATACACAGTACATACGGTAGGAGGACATTGCTGGTGGCATTTTAACAGGCATTGTGCATGTTAACACCACCAACAGAACAAAGAAAAGCACTGATCTGAGTCTCTAATGCCAATTAATACCTGCACAGAAAACAAGGAAACATACCTATCCTTAATTTAAACAATGAGCATAATTGATTCATTACTTGACCTAGTGCTGTAATATGTGGCCTTCAAAACTACTCTGAGCCAGTACAAGACTTTTCAACTCACCAAATGGAAAAGAATGAACATGAAATGTCAACTCCTTGTTCACTTCTTTACACATTCAATTTTTGTTTTCAAGCCAAAAACAGAAGATACAAAGCCGTACAATCATCCTTACTCTGATAATTGTATGGCTTTGACATTTTGTATTACCCAAAATATTTGAGTTGTAGTTGTCAGAAACATGTCAATCACAAGCAACTGTAAACCATCCAAAAGTTGATTTAGCAATTTGTTCTTATACTGAAGTGTAAAATGACTAAATTGATTCTCATTTAAGCCTAAAAAGCAATAAAACACACAAACTGTGCTGTTTGGCGACACATGCACACACTTACAAAACATACTGACACACCCTCTATTGTCCCCTGCATGGTCTCAAGATGCAACAGCAGTTTTGGTGCTGTAAATAATAGAAGGGGGCTGAAATTTGTTCTGAAATTTTAATTATGGTCTGTTCGGGAGATGTGCATTAGGGAGCATGGATCAGTTGGCGGCAGGGGGTTTTAAGTGCTTTCCAGCTGCGTTTGGCTTCATTATGAGGTCAAGGGGGTGAGGTGAGGTGGGGAGGTTAAAGTAAAATAGCAGGATAAACACACTGAAAGACTGGAAAGGTCTCCACTTAAGGTCTTCCCAAGAGAGTCATGTCCCAAAAGCTGTTTCAGCAAACCTCTCCTTCAACAACCATCACTGTTTACCATAATATTGATCTGAGGACATGTGCAAACCCCACTAACAAAAAGTTATGCAATCAAGAGCAATTATGTCACATTTGTAACCACATAGCTGTCTGGTGCTGCTGCGAGGCTCGTCTGCTGTCATAATTCATATGTCATGAGAAAGCTAAATGCATGTGTCTGGACAAGAGGTAATGAGCTTTGACCCTCCTCAATGACTCCAGTCTTGATAGCGTGCATACAGACAATGGGGAACGGGAGGCTAACAATTTTACACTTCACAACACAGGTTCAATACACAGATTACAATGTAGCATTAAAGACATTATTATGAGCACCTAGTTCTAATCAAATAAATTCAAATAAGTTTGTAAAAATGGATTGAGATCTTAATTCCCAACATGTGAAAAGTTTTTAATGAATAGGCATGCGTGGGATTAAGATGTTTCAGATAAAAACTAAAAATAACTAATCACAGTCATTACAAAGGATTTCATCTGTAATGTCAGCATCTTCTATTTGCTACAGCATATCAGGCGATTAATTGGTCCCACACAAATGCAAAATTTATTCATGCTTCGTAAGCAAACCTGTTTAAATTGCCTCAATGCATATCCACATACAATCCCTGGTATGTTGTTATTGAAGCACTTAACCCCAATATAGAAGCCCCCCTGCGCATATAAAGCACAACCACCTCAGCTGGAGTTTATGTGGCAAACTCATCGGTTAATGCCACTGTACACAACATATCCAAATGACCTACATGTTCATTAAATCGTGTCCTCAGAGGCCCACCTCATCTGCAATGTAAACAAAACCCATTGTTGCTCTTTAAGCAGCTTATGAAAAGGGGGATATGGTGGGTGTGTGCTCATATTATTTGAATACAAACATGACATAATCCCTCTGGGTTTGCAGACTTTGTGGACCCATCCAAAGATATTGGATTCAGTTTTCTTCAACTCAATTATAGCAAAAACGGGTCAAATTGTGAACAATGTTGGCCAAATTTCTGATTATCAATCAAACATGTTAATACTGCACAAGATTTGCACAATACAGTACGTGCACTGTGCTGCTCAAAAAGAGGAGTGATAGGAGAACCTGCACCAATTATAATGCTGCAAAGTTACACTAATAAGAGTTATGTATAGTTTGAAAGAAAAAAAAGCCCTAAATCATGGACTGGAATTTCAGACAATTCCAAACCCAGTCTAAACCCCTGATCATGCAACTTAGAATGCACCAACTATCACATGGCTTTAGGGCAAGATAAATTAGAAAAGGTCCCTCAAAGCCATCATATTATGCAGGCTTGTGTGAAAGATCGTCTTGCTCTCTTTCTTAAAAGGTTTTTCAATTCAGTGCATCTCTGCACTGTACTGGAACTTGTAAACGGTTTAATCTTACTACCAACTTAAGGCACCAACATGGAAAATATCCATTTCAAAGTTCAGTTATCAAAATAAGAATTTAAAACCAATTGAACTACCTGAACTATTGGTCTCTGTATGTTAACTGATGTCTACACAGGGCTTTTGATTGGTATGCTTTCATCTGATTGAAAGTTACAAACTGCAGGTGGGGCTATGTCATTTTTGAGAGATGGCCAGTACAAAATGCCTGTAGTACAAAGGATATGGAACACTAAACCCTAAATGGGATAAAACAACTATTGCACAAATCTCTGTGCTTTTAACGTTTCAAGTCCATTGCACCTCTGACCACCTGCTGAAAATCCTGCTTTTGCAACCTAGTTTAAATGTTCTCTGTTTGATTCCAACTCAGGAAGATTTCATTCTGTATGCTGGGAATAATCAATAGCAATGATGATGAACCTAAGGTGTCGAAGGCTCTGTTGATGCCGAGCGCTGAATAAATAACATATACTTCTTTAAATGTATTTCCCTCCCATTGGCTTATTGATTTCAACACATAAAATAACAGAAAAAGATTCCAAAGAACAAAGACAAAAGATCAACGACTTTGAAAAAAGAGCTATTATCGAAGTGCCCTTCAGCAAAGCGGTGCCCCGCAAGTGCCACAGACATGCCACTTAATGAACAATAACATAAGCTTGTGGTTGTGTTTGGCAGCTCCCACTGTGAATGTGGCAGGGCAAAACTAAAGAGACAGGTTTTTAATAGATCAAGGTCAAAAAAGGCAATGCTTTTACATGTTTTATATACACGTTATCAAATAAAATATTTATGGATGTTAAATAGAGTGGGAAAGTGGCACAACTACTATTAGAAATTGCAGTGGCCAAAGCATAACTGCATAAGGAAAATGCATTCACGTGTAATTGCTGAGTATCTATCATTTCATACATGATTGATACAGGTATTTAGGAATGATAATATGCAGGATTCCATCCCCAAATGCTGGGAGCAATAAATGGCAGAGAAGATGAGAAGCAATAATGACTTGCCTGCATGATGAGGTTAACCCCGCTGCCCTGTCTCAGGCCATAAAATAAAAATAAGGGGCCCTGCACATGCCTCCCAATGCCATTATGCTTGATCATTCGATATTGCACATCTTGGTACCTTCAGTGACTCTTGTGAAACGATTGAGGCACAATTACGCAAGACTTCAAGCGTGATCCCAGAGCATCTTCACACCATGATATAGCTGCATTTAATTTTGAAAATGCAATTTCTGCAAAAAGTTGCATTGTAAAAACATTCAACTTTACTGCCAACTGTTAGACATTAGGCAAAACACATTGTCTGGCTGAGCAAAATCAAACGTGAAGTTTCATTTAATTTAACAGCTGCTTATTGTAATGGATGTGCATTGGAAAAAGTCTCCATAAGAGCCAATGGTGTCTCATGACTGCAATTTTGACTGTGGCCATTTGGCTAAAACTTCTGCAGAGCCCAGCACTGCTTCTGGGGGCTTGGGTGGAACTGGTCAAATATGTGTTACAGTTGAGGTCCTAATTGCAAATATACTGTATGAGCATTCTATGATTCAATTCCTTCCTGTTTATATTATCAAACTTAATTTTAGTGAAAAATACAGCCTAAAAAGACAAAGCAATTATTGCACAGTATAAGTGGAGCTTGTTTTGCAAGCATGGTGTATGAAAAATGTGAGCTTTGGGTATGAGCAAAGAGGAATAACAACGAAAGAGTGGTTAAATTTTTTTTAAAGAGATTTCAAGATTAGTTGAAGTTGTAATATTCAGCTACACAAAAAAATCCAAATGTTACAAGAATAAAGTGAACTGAACAAACATAAAATGCTGTATCTAGATTGATGGTACGAATAGTGCAGTCTGGGCTGCAAATTGAATGTGAGAACTAAAATTATGGTTTGAGTGGTAGAAGTATTCTCTGGAAAATCTCTGGTTTGGAAAATGCAGAAATACAGCAGTTAGTCAGTCAAAAATGCCAACATTGGCTGGCTTATTAGATTTAGTTTGACCAGTGATTTTATTGAATATTTTGACTGAAAAACTGTTTGCAATTACCTTTTTCCTTTAGTACTGCTGACACTCAACAAACATAAAGGAAATAAGGTAAGGCATTTTCAGACCTTGGCTGATTGACACACACACATACAGAGTTGCTAGATACATACAGTATGATATGCAGTAAAAAAGATACAGTAGGTATTTGAGCACTGAAAAAAAAAATTTCTTTAAAAAATAGCCATGACTGATGTCTGAACCAAGTTGGTCTTCGTTTGTGAAATACCCATTGAAATAAATAGGTGATATACACTATATGGCCAGAAGTTTGTGGACACTTGACCATCATACCTATATAAGCTTGTTGGACATCCCATTCCAAAACCATAGGCATTAATATGGAGTTGCTGAAAAACAGCCCCTCCTCACCAAACTTCACAACAGGCACTATGCATTCCAGTAGGTAGCGTTCTCCTGGCATCTGCCAAACCAAGATTCCTCCATCAGACTGCCAGATAGTGAAGCATATGCTTCATCAATCCAGAGAACACATTTCCACTGCTCCAGAGTCCAGTGGCGACCTGCTTTACACCACTCCAGCTGACGCTTAGCATTGCTCATAGTGATCATAATCTTATGTGCAGCTGCTCGGCCATGGAAACCCATTCCATGAGGGTCCAGACGCACAGTTTTTGTGTTGATGTTGCTTCCAGAGACAGTTTGGAACTCTGTAGTGAGTGATGCAACAGAGGACAGGAGATTTTTATGTACTACACGCATCAACACTCGGTGGCCCAGCTCTGTGAGTTTGCGCGGTCTACCGCTTTGTGGCTGAGCTGTTCCACTTCACAATAATAGCACTTACAGTTGACCAGGACAGATGTAGCAGGGCAGAAATTTCACAACATGACTTGTGGCAAAGATGGCATTCTATGACAGTGCCAATGAACTCTTCAGTACGACCCATTCTATTGCCAGTTTTTGTCTATGGAGATGGCATAGCTGTGCACTTGATTTTATGCACCCTGGTAGCAATGGATATATATAC
>OMOW01022471.1:5671-19604 GCA_900312555.1 Lamprogrammus exutus | reverse complement strand
ACTGTGACTGGAGTTCAGACGTGTGCTCTTCCGATCTACACTTGGTAAATATGCGTCCAGGTGCCAAACGGAACAGGAAAATCAATTTTGAAACTAAAATAGAGGCAACAGAAATCATTTTTAGTTCATGATTAAGAGGCCCCTTTGTCTGTAACCCTGCCAGGAGGAGGGGCTGAAGCTGACCTTCTCTAAGCAGGCCCTGATGCCCAATGGGTCAGGGGGAGAGAGCAGCCGCAAGAAGCGCAAGGATCAAGAGGTACATGTATAAGGTTTACGTGTAAAGCACAGGCACATAGACACAAAACAAAACAGCATCAGATTTGAGTTGCAAACCTTGATTCAATTTCTGCCCCTGTCCTAGTTGTCAGACCACGAAGGAGCCATTGACCCACTGGATCGTACTCCCCGGCGCAGGGACCCTCCCACCTGGCTAAAAGAGAACCCTGATTATGAGGTGGAGGGAGACATGCTGGAGGTAAATTCACAATAAAATCAGTTATGAAATAGAGCCACCTACTGGTAATGTTGCCACAGTGACGTTTCAGTTTAAAATAGGACTGATAACATCTTAATGCAATGAAATGGTCCTCCAGAAGCATTTTAACTTTTGCCAGGGCAGTTGCTGACATATGTTTCTGTGTCATCCATTGTTTGTCTTGTCCTCTCAGCTTCTTGTGAACAGAAGCAAGAGGAAGAGGAGGAGGAGGAGGGCAGACAAAGCCCTTACAGGCAGTGAGAAGGTGAAGCTCATCAACATGAGGACCGGAAAGAAGGTGAGACATAACTGGCTTTATGTATTCAACTCTCCCACTTTGACTTGACCTTGTTATTTCTAACAAACAAAACGTGTCTCCCCTGTAGGTTGGCGCTGCATTCAGTCCTATGCTGCAAGACCTGCGGGAGTATCTGGAGGAGAACCTCGATTGCGCTGTAGCACCCGAGTGGTCTGAAACTGTTCGGAATTCTGTACGTGTTAGAAACATTATACTATTACAAACTTCTGCTCTTAGGAAAGCATGGGAATTGTTCACCCTGATCATTTTTAGTGGAGACCTGGGTTCACTCCCTGATAGCAGCACCTCTGGCTTTGTCATATTCTCCCATGGATACAATATGGCAACGCCTGCAAGAGTAGGGGAACTGGTCATTCCACTTTGGGGAGAAAAAGGGGAAAATGTAAAAACAACTCCATATTTCTCTCAAGAAAGATTAACAGATTTTTCATTGCATGACGGACTCTTTATTTTCATGACAATGAACTGTAGTAGCTGCCACTATCAGCAAACAGCGCCTATGTCCAACTCTTATTTCTGTGGTTTTACACTTACAATTTTGATCATATTTAACTTTAGAGGACAGACGTATTTTTCACATATGTAGACTCATAAAAAGTGGAAAACTGAAAACACTGACTTTGTTTCTTTCCCACATTAGGGATTTTAATATGTGGTTTATTTGTCTCACAGGGCTTTCTGCCTGAGACGCTCTTCCACCGAATGCTGTCGGAACACTCAGAGATCCCAAAGAAAAGCCGACGCCGACATCACCACCATCATCACCACCACCACACTCCAGAGCCCACCCATGAAGAAGTCCACATAGATGGAGTTGAAGAAGAGACTCTAGTCTCAGATGGAGCCTACATGATGGATGAGGAGGACCTGGAGAGCTCTCATCACTTCCTCACCAGTCCGGACTTTGACGTTAAAATGGAGGGCGGCGACAGCCTGTCCCAAGGAGACTATGACAGCTCGGATCAAGAAGCCCTATTGGACGATGTCATCATAGCACAGAAGGACTCCGACTCCTCATCTAGCTCAGATGATTGACTGTCTCCAACTCCACCAGTGAATATGACTTCATCCCCTTCTTAAAAATAAACCATTTTGTTCCTCATCATTTATTTTTACGGAATCCTGTATCAAGGATGAATGTGTTATTTTTGTTGCCACTTTTATTCGTTTATTTTATATAGGTAATTATTCCAGGAAAGGATCAGGTTTGCACCCATCTTTATTTTCATTGAGAATTATATTTTTCTCCTTGATCATCCTCTCTAACCTCTGACAAAATGGCAAATGTTGAGACCTCTCACTTGTCATTCTCCTCCTCTTCCTCCAAATCTATGAATACCCATCACATTCCCAGCCGTGACCAAACGGGGACCCATGCTGTACAAACACCCCTTTTCTTATCAACTAACCTCTGCTGGTTCTCTGGCGCTACATGAAACTGGACTTGTGTACTGAACAGAGCCTGCATCCATATCCCACAATCCCCAATATGTTTGGCCACAACATGTGTCCAGATACTCTGTGAACTAAAAGGGGTCCTGTGTGTGGATGTACTGTTTTTGTTTTCACTCAAGGGGAGGGGTGGGGGCTGAGAGGGAGGGAGGGGAAATGGCGTATTAGTTACTGAAGCAGTGCTAATAGGATGGGTGTATTGTATAATGTAGAGCTGGTCAGTTGTGTACTATGGTGCAAAGATGACAGCAATGAGTTACTATTCTTGTTTTATGATTTGACTGTATCTGTGATATGAATAACAGCAATCTACATTGAAAACAGTTGTGTCATCTAGATTATGTGAATTGTTGTGACATTTGCTTCTGTTATGCATCTGATGATGATAAAAGCATAAATGTATCAATGAACGATAGAAGTCGCATTAGCAACCTTAGTGATACTCCACAGTACTAGATACTATGTACTGACGCTTCTCTTTAGATTTACCACTCTTAACATCTGTACAATTAGTGGCACCATAAAATCCCAGTTTGGTCAAAGAGAGGGAAGCCTTTGGAGTTTAATAGGGTGGAGTAAGTAGTAAGCAGCCTCCTCAGCTGACTGTTGTACATTAGATGTTAAAGCTACGGTATGTAACTTGTAGAATTTTCCGAAATCATTATATCCTGCAAGGAGTCCACAAATGAAGTGCTCTTTGGAAAATGTTTCACTAGCACCTCCTCTTGGTAGAATCTGATATAGACAAAACATTTGAACCCAGAAATTACCATTTACAACAAGAGGAATCACTACCTCTATTAGTCATGTCTGCTGTTCTCAGGTGGAAGGTATTGTGAAGGCAGGACTGGGGTGCAGGTCGGAAGGAGTCGATCAGTTTTCCACCCAATCAATCTCAAAAACAAGTTTTTATATTTTAATAGTTATGAGCTAGTATCTCAGATATATAAACCTTTTTGATAATTATAACAAACTCAGTATTTTGTGTCACACGGGAACCCACCATCCCACATGATGGGGTTGTGGATTTAAAACACAAAGATAATAAATAAATAAAAACATGACTGATTTGCATTGGATGGTGGTTTAAATTTCTATTAAAGCAGTTTAATTAGATTTATCCATGACTTAATATCTCAATACATTGGCATTCACATATGGTGTAATTGATATGTAATTTACTTTTATTTGCTACAATTACATTCCAGATAAAAATTGAAGTCCACAACTCATTTGATTTTTACATAATTACAATCATAGCCTGTGACACGTGAAGTGTCAATTTGTAGCAATGCATCCAATAATTAATGTGGTAAAAACGGTTGAAAAAACATTGGTCTGCAGCAAACTACTTCTTTCACCTTTTCAAGTGAAGAACTGGAAACTTCAAGTCATAGAAAGTTGAAACTATTCATTACCTCTGTCTCTCAAGTGCCATTTTTTCCGACAGCATTTAAAGGCACCACTAGCTAACGCTCCACTCAGAGAGGATGCTAGCGTTAGCATAGCGGTGCTTGTTTTGCATCGGCGCTCTAGTAAACTTTGCAACCCGCGGCGCTCGTTGCTAAAACTAGTATTTTGTTAAATATGTTATTATTTCGGTTTTCGGGCATCCCATTTTCTTAACTCTTTTTAAAGTTAGTAGATCGTAATCTCAGCAAGCTCCTCTCATCCTCTGCTAACTGGCATTCATTAGCTAGTTAGCATTTAGTTCGTTGAACAATGGTGGGCTAGTAAAGTGGAAAGAGATTCACGTTTTTGCCTTTCCCCCCAGTTAGTTGTAAGTTTAAGAATTGTGTGACGGATTGCATGGTTTCTGCGTTTAATTTTGAACATGGACCTTAATTTTTACTCTGACCTGTCTGGACAAAACGTGGATTCAGAGTTTTTGGACACACAAGCATACGGCGCATACACCGAAGAGAATAAGGTAACTATAGATAAGCGGGAAAGGCAACTTTGGCTGGTGTGGTCGTAATCTTTGTGCATTAATTAACATTTTCTGATTTGTTTTCAGTTTCCTGAAGGCAGTGACAGTTACCTTACCATCAGTGGAGCGGGTCACCCCTTTCTGTCCTCAGAGGTGAGTTACCAACCCATGAGCGACAACATTCTTTCGTTCACTAATGTAAGATTTGTATGATTGTGATATAAGTTTGTTATTCTGATATTTGCGGTGATCGAGAAGCTGTTTTTCATGATGCTTTGAGGCTTTTACAATCATTTTATTGAAATTTGGTTCACTTCTCGAGCCTTCATTCATTTCTAGTATGGGTGACATCTACTGGTTAAGTAGGTGCATTGCACTCAAATGAAGCACATTTAATCACGAAGGAACATTGATGCTGATTTACAGTTCAAATTAAATTTGATATGAAGTGCCACATTAATAATGTTTGTTGTATATTCTGTAAATACATCAACCGACCCACAGTTTCTCTGTTCTTTCCCTTTATTTAGCAAACATTCCATACCCCAAGTCTCGGAGATGAAGTTTTTGAGATTCCTCCCATCGCCCTCGACCCTGACTCAGCCCTTAGTGTCAGTGATGTAGTGTCCCACTTTGGTGAACTGTCTGATGGCTCAGATGGCACCGGTGGACCTTCAGGCTCTGGTAGTCTAGTTAGCAACCTGGTAGTGGAGGCCAATGACCCATCCTTTGCCTCCACTTTTGTGAACCCTGGCTCCCAAGGCCTGGAGCAGCTGAACCTAGGGACAATGAGCCAGGCTGGAGGGGGTGCTCTGCTGAGTTCCTCTGCACTGGTGAGTGCTGAGTGTATGCGTCAGGCAAGTTGTTGGTGAATGCATTTGAAAGTTATTTGAACCATCTTGTGTCGTTGTATTATCTCTAACTTAAGTTCTTACACGGCTGCCTGAGACGATAATGCGTCTTTATGTTTGTTGAGTTATTCTGCTCCCTTCTTCTAATCCCTCTGCAGGAACTGGGGAATTCCAGTGCGTCACATTTTCGCAGTTCCTCTCCCATGACCATTGATGTACAACTTGGCGACATAGGTCAAGGTCTTTTGGGAAGCAGTCAACTGACCACTATCAACCAATCAGAGCTGGCACTTGGTCTTGGGGGCGAAAACCTTGTTCCTCGGTCAGAGACACCTGAGCAGCCATTGTCGGCAACACCGTCTCCAGCTGGCTCTCTGCAAGATGAGGACATGGATGACTTCAAGGTGAGGATTTCCCCGTGGAAGTCTTCTTCAGTGTTCAGTGTGTTTCGATTCCATTCTAACACAGGCCTCCCTCATCTTTGTCACTTCTCCTCCCTCTTGCACATGTCTGCTCAGAGAAGTGTGCTGGTAGACTCCCCTATTTCTCTTTCCTCTCCCTCTGTCCTCTCCCACATATCCTCCCACCCAGCTCCTCTATCTTCGTTCTCCCCAGCTGCAGCCAGGAGGGGTGGGGGTAAGCCAGCCACATTGGCCTCAGCAATGGCGCTTGTGGCTGGGAAGAAAGGAAGGAAAAAGAAAGACCCCAATGAGCCCCAGAAACCAGTGTCGGCCTATGCTCTGTTCTTTAGAGACACCCAGGCAGCTATCAAGGGCCAGAACCCCAACGCTTCTTTTGGAGAAGTGTCAAAGATCGTGGCCTCCATGTGGGACAGCCTGGCTGAGGAACAGAAACAGGTACATGCACACATACTTAAATACTACTGATACTCAATACGCAGTTTTTTGTGGGTGTCATTTCTATTGATTTGTTGGATTAAAATCCATTGGTCAGTATTAGAAACATTTTCCTCCAATTATTACGTAGTCATTTTAATATGGTGTTACTTGTTATGTCTAGGTGTATAAGAGAAAAACTGAAGCAGCCAAAAAGGAGTATTTGAAAGCACTGGCAGCTTATAGAGCCAATCAGCTCTCACAGGTAAGATCATCTTGTCCTGTGTAGGATTAAGTTGTTTTTGCTGTAAATGATCGTTTGAAAATTTATATTTCTCTTCAAACTCATTTCATGTTTTCGTTCCAGCCTGCTTCTGATGAGATGGAGACTGCTCCTTCACCACCACCTCCTCCCCCAGTGGTCAACCCAGCTCCTGCAGCCATTCAACAGGTCGTCCGCTTGTCTAACAGCAACCCCGAGGAAAACACCATCACCAACATCTGTGCCTCCAACATCATCCTGGATGTCCCCGAGATGACCACACGTTCCCGCACCGGTGCAAACAAAGCCTCCACCACAGCGGCCACAGTCCCCCCAGCCCAGACTATCGCCAAGATCATAATCCCCAAGCACATGCTGCAGGTGGGGGGCCAGGTGGTGACTGTGTTGCCAGGTGGCGTCCGCGCTTTGCAGCCTACACTTGTGGTCTCTGGTGCCTCACGCCAGCCGCCTCCACTGCAGCAGATGCAGAATGCGCCGCCTCCACCGCGACTCCAACTGATGGCACCGGCGCCACCACCCTTGCAGGCCAAGCCCCGAGAGGGAGGCGCCACACAAGGCCTCCCCGTGTCCGTCTCGGCTACAGCTCCACCTCCGCTGCAGATCAAAATCGTTCCTGCCCCCTTGCAGGCCAAAGAGCCTGTGCCAATTATTGTTGCCACTACAGCGGCTGCCAACCTGGTCACTGTGTCATCAACTGTGACTACGTCCTCCCAATCGGCACCCATTGTGGCACTACAGGTGGTAAACGCTGATATACCGGGCAATCCAGAAGAGGACGACGTTACAGAAGTGATTCCTTCAGAAGAGGTAAAAAGGTTTAATCACAGTATTACACTCGTGTATACTCTTTCACCACATGTCAACATCAATATGAGTCACCACAAACCTAGATATGTGCGCAGAAAATAATGGATATTGATATTAATTATGCCCTTCGGAACACATTTTCCTTCTCGGTCAGGATGAGATGGAGGTGAATGAGTCCAGTGATGCCTCCACGATGAACAGTGTCTGTGTAAGGGCTGGCTGTAACAACCCAGCAGTAGAGAGCGAAGACTGGGATAAAGAGTACTGCAGCAACGAATGTGTGGCCACTCACTGCAGGTATGTGCGTCTTCGGTGCACAAATGACCACCGTTCAAATGTGTATTGCAATATCAATAGATGCATTTCTTTCACACCAACTGAAAACATTTGCGTGAAATTCTTACGTTACCGTTTTGTTTTTCAGTGAAGTGTTCAAGGCCTGGTGCTCCATCAGGAATCAGACCATGGCAACGGTGAAGTAAAGGAACAGCTGCCGGTCAGAAAGACATCAAACCTGTTTTGTCACAAGCAGGGGGTTTTTAAAGGATGGGTGCTCTAAGGCAGAAAGCACTGCCTCATCAATAGTGTAAATGTGTACAGATGAGTCATCTGTTGTAAAAGGCATTTTCTCACCTCTGGTTTCTGACTCGGTGCGAGTGTCAAGTCCTCATTTTTGTGCACATGTACTGTACTTTTGGCATGCTTGTTCTGGAAAAAAGTATTGCTAAACGGCACTGAATTTGGACAAATTCTATGCCGGTTTTATCGGTGTATAGACTTATTCAAACTATGGACAGAAAAGTCTGCAATGTGGATAATCATGTGTTATGTTTAAATATGTATACAGCTTTCAGTGAGGCAGCTAAGAGAGTTTGTGAGCACAAAGCAGTATGATAAACGGTCAAGACAACAGAATTCTCCTTAATTTTCTAAACTAAAGCCTAAACAGTATGTACGAACCTCTTGAAGCTCTTTGCTGTTACAGAGAGAACAAACTTTTTACTGCAGATTAAGCTACTGGTGTTCACTATTTGCCTCAGTGTTTCTGTGTATTTAAAAAAAAAAAAAAAAAAAAGGATTTTAGCTCCATGTTTGAGATCTTTTTGTGCCTCTTGTATTAGAGATGAGACTCTACAAACCAGTGTATTGTTTTGTTCAGCTGAAAGAATGCCTTAGTATGAGAGAAAACGCATTGTATTAATGGAAATACCTGTTTTTCTATTGAAGATTGCTTTCATTTTGTTTTGTAAAACATTACGTTTAGTTCACATTCATGTAAAAAAGATAGGATTTAATTTGACTTCTTAATAAACGAGCAATACATGCTCCTACATCTTGCCATGTTCTCATTCAGATTATTTTTAGATTCTTCAGCTCCTGATCTGGAAGAGTCTGTGTTTATTGATTAGTTGACAGGGACAACGCACTATAATAAATGTGCCAGATTTGGCTAGTTTTCAATAGTAGTACCTGAGCCATTAAAGAGGAATGTTTATAATGTCTATAACTACAGACCCAATACGCAGAATGTCTGCTACAAAGAGGAAAGAAAAGCTTTTGGGTCCATAATGTCTAACTTATCTCCCATAAATTGAAACCTTTGCACATAGATGCAGTAAATTAATGGCACATTTATGATGCTTGACACACGATTGATAACATTCATTCCAACTGATTCCTTGATGTTTATGAAAAGCTGTGTTCACATCCTAGGCCATAATGCTCCATTCACTGCTCATACAAGTGGAACAAATCTTGACATGGAAAAAAATGACTTCATTGGTTCACACTGCTCAGAAAGAAATCAGATCTGTGTCACATGGAGGCAAAAAAATAAAAATCCGATTCGGGACACTAACCTGTGATGTGAATGTAGCGAGCAGGAATCTGACACTGGGAAATATTACTTTAGCAGGCAAAGACCTCTTTAGTCCGACACATTTCAACTCTATTTTACCTCTAAGCCTGTCTTTGCTTTTAGCCATTTAAATCATCAACATAAAAAGAGGCTGAGGTGCTTTGGGTATCTGATCAGGATGCGTCCTGAAAGTCCAATTGTGAGTCGAGCAGACCCAGAATATCTTGAAGGGATAAAATATCCAATGTGGCCTCAGAATATCTTGGGATTCCTCAGGAGGAGCTGAAGGATTTGGCAACGGAGAAGAACATCTGGGCTCCATTGCTTAGCCTGTTGCCTCCATCACCTGGCCCAGGATAAATTGAGGATGTGTGGATGGACCAATGATTGTTCTGCTGGATTAAACTGAATGTTATTTGTTGGGTTGAGTGCTCCCTCAGGATTATTCAGGGAGCTTTGACAATTGAGGCTCTGCTGGGTGGATTCACACGATACAGGCCCAAGCCCAGACACACTGGCTGAGTCAGTTTCGCTTGGAACTCATGTAGTTGGATGACTGGGGGTCCAACCGAGCTGAAAATAATCTTGCCTTCCTCAAACTGAACTGTTATTGCTATTCGGTGGCCCCGCAAACTCTCAGAGATCACTGTTTTCATTTTGTTATGGTAGGCAAACAATTTCCCCTTGTCGTTGTGTGTTAGGCTCCAGGACTGTGCGTTGTTTCCGAAGGCGCTGTCAACCTTGCCCTTACGTTTGATGCTTTTGTAGGATACAGCAATGTCCCAGTATCCTTCCGCCTCCACCTCCCAGTAGTGGGTACCAGCAGTGAAGCACTGGGTGGAGAGGATCTGGGGGGCTTCATCGAAGCGGCTGCTCTGGTCGGGAAGCTGTAGCTTGGACTTCAGTCGCTCCACTGAGAGAAGGTCTAGGGAAACACCAAGGACGGGACTAGCAGAATCCGGGTCGAGTGTTAGCGTACCTGAGAGACAGATCATTGCTAAGTGAGATTACATACTTCTACCACAATATTTAATATTGTTATGGTAATTAAACAGGCTAATTAGTGTTGTTCTTTGCTACATTTTGGGTAATATATTATTGCTGTAGTGTTTTTCTACACAGCAGTGTGTCAGTCACTAGGTTTACATGTACTCAGTACTTTGTCTATACTGCGATTAAGGCAAAAATGTGAGTAAGACACAATGGACAGAGACAGCTTCCTCTGACTAAGAGATTTACATGCCTGAGTACATTGATTTACAATTGCATGATGTAGGTCTAGGTTACTCGGAGCAAACTGCAGTTCATGCCAATTTCAAGCACATTATGATGTATACATGACATTTGAAAAAAATAAATGTATTGCCTTTATCAGAGTATAATCAAAGTGTTTAGTTAAGTGTAACTGTACTAAGTTGAAGACATTTGATTTGCTTAAGGTTAACAATGTATTTCACTGGTACATTCGGGCACTTTCCAAACAGATTGCCCGTTGCAAGCAGTAGTTTGAACCCACCTGCTACTCTGAAGTAAATGCTCTTTATGATGACGCTCTGCTTGTTCAGCACATCGTTAAGCATCTGGTTTTCCACTGAGTAAGTGAAGGCTAAGAGGACAGGAAGAATAAAATCACTTTTCTTGAATATTTCCACAGATTATTTTTAAATTTTCAAGTATTAAGAACCTCCTAAAATCAGGGGAGGGTGTGTTCACATGTACAGCCTTTTCATCCACTGGTAGCACCTTTCTTACACGATCTTAGATGTGCCGACCGAGGCTACCGACTCAACTTATCCAAAAAGTGCTCTGTAAACTTAAGCACTTATTTATAAGCTGACAAATCACAATTACAACTGACTGCTCCAGAAATCCAGGGCAACTTGATATCCTAGTTGAGAGACCTTCACCACAACATACAACATAAAGAGGCTACCCGGGGACAGACTGGGAGACGCCTATCTGGTTTTGCCTATTTCTGTTCCTGTTTTTGGTCAAATCCAATTATCTAGTCGGCAAGCTAGCTTGCCAACCAATAGCATTGATTTCCACTGTTGTTCTATGCAGGACTGATAAACTTATTTTCCAATCAAATGTTTCCTTTACTTTTCAGAAACTTTTCCTTGGTGTAATAAGTAAAGCGTCCTTTAAAACTGCTATGTCATTGTAAATTAAATTCGTTTAGAGTGAACTGCAACTTGAAAAGAAACAAACTTGTAAGATCAACATATACCCAGCATGCCCTGTGTCTTCAACTGTTTTTAGCCATAATTTATGTTTTTAGCAGATAACCAGGCATTAATAAACTACATGTGTCTGGCATTGTGACAGTGAGCCTGATGAGCGAGTTGCTGCCAGGTGGCTCTAACCTATCAAATGTCAGCAAAAATTTGGAGCTGAAGAAACTCTCATTCATTGCTCTCATCAAAGTGAAAGCGAGCTGCCATTTCCCATGAAATTTTAAGCTAACAAGTGAACCGAACACACAGCAGAGTTGTCCGTTGATGTGGTTACAAGCCACTTTTAAGGCACTTTGCTTTATCTATTCAAATGGTGGTATGTGTAAACACAAACTTGACAATCAAGAAGTGAAATCAAATCAAATCAAATCAAGAACTAGAATGAAGTACAGAATAATGATGGTGATCCGCCATGACCTCAGAGGGAATCAGCAGTCTTGGGAATGTTTCCAAATATTTCCTACGGCGTTTTCTCACCATAATACAGCACAATGATCCACAAACTGATCAGCACCACTGTGACGCTGTTCACCCATGAGTCAGCAGGGTTCTGCTTCTGTCAAGAGAAAATACGTATCTCCATTTGAATAGGCTGAATGACTGATCACAAGATTGAGGACACTTATGATGCTCATTAAAGAAAATAGTCTGTGTGAAATATCACTACAATCCAATCATTCATTATCACTTCTAAGGGGTATCAATAATTTTGTCCAGGGCATTATCATTAGTTTTATCATTTCAAATAATATGTTACATTGACAATCAAAAGCAAAGTTTCAGTTCTATTAATTAATATGGAATAAACTATGGTGGATGCCAATTACTTTTGTCAGTTTCAACTTATTTCAGAGGAAATTGAGGGCACCAATACTTTAGCCACATCTGTGTACACATTTGACCTCACTACAGTCATATCTATGTGTTTTCATCATATAGTTTATCTTGAAATTAATAAATACAAATTTGAAAGGCATCCACAATTTGTGTTAATCAACCGTAGAAATGATTGCGCTCATTAACTGTATTATACAATGTATTAAGAATAACCAGGACTTACATCATGCTGGATTTCTTCCTGTAGCTTTTTCACACCGCTTCTGCATTTCTGAATTTTCTCCTGAAGCATTCTGAAGTGCTGATCCATGTCTTCCTATTTTGCACACACACAATAAAACATTCCTTTGTTATTGTCTAAAAAAGTTAGAGGGTGAAGAGGGTGGCCAAGCTTGCGTGAGACCAGAAAAACCTGTTTCTCCATAGCATTATCACAACAGTCAGCTATAGGAATTCCCTTACTGTGTTCCTGTAAACCCACTCTGTTTATAAGAAACCGTTGCAATGTCCCTTCAACTAATATGATGTTGTCCTTTGAATGTTTAAGACATGATCAATGCAAGCTCATAGATTTAGGTTTTTCCTGGATTTCACAGAAGAAGATACCAATTTGATTTTAATCATTCGTTTTAAACTGGCTTTCAAAGCGATTGCATTTATTCACACACCCAAAGGTTGTGTTTACAGATCGAGAAGATACCTCTTACACTAATTTACAGTAAATGATTTCATGAGGGCAGCTTGGATGGAGAAAAATGAAACAAAATTGGAGAGATAATGCAAAACTGCAAATTGTATACGTGTCTGTATATGGAGACAGACAGAGACAAACTCACTGATAGAGACAATTACACAGGTTGAAAGAGACAGCCTTGATGTTATTGATTCCTCATATTTCCACCTGCTTTTTCCAGAATAAGGACTGGAAAATCTACAGAATGTTCACCAAAATGAATAAGCCATAACCAATAATAGCCAATAATAACAGAATAGGACTCACAGTGAGCTGTCTCCTCAGGATGCTGCAGGCCTCAGTAGCCATGTTCAGATTTTTGCTCTCCAGTGCACAGATGTTACAGATGTAGCGCCTGGACGTAGTGCAGTAGTACCTCAGTACCGCGTCCTCATGCTCAGGACATTTTCTCTCCTGGAGGTCACCCAGAGGCTTGACCAGGGGGTGACCTGTGAACACCGGCAGCTCCTGGTGATCCTTGACGTGGTCCCCACACATTGATACCTCACACTTCAGACATGTTTTCACAGCCAGCGTGGATCTCTCTGGGCAGCAGTCGCAGTGCACGCTTCGTGTCTGTTTGGCCTGCAGGAAAAGGTGTGTTTGACTTTTGTCCACTTGTAAGCAGTGATGGGGACTCAAGCCACAAATTTTCACTTGCAACTCCACTTTGACACCACTGACTAGTGACTTCACTTGGACTTGAGCCTTTTGACGTGTAAAACCGTGATAATATTAAAAAGTATACAATGATACAATATTAAGTTTTATAATCACATCTATATGCAGTTTCAAAGGAATATAAAGTTTATATGGAAAGTAATTAATACACATTTCAAAAAGCATCCACAATCTGAGTAAATTGAGAATACAAATGATTAACCTTGCATTAGTTTTGGACATGTGAGTTGACTTGGACTTTATACCTTACCCATAAAAAGATTAAACAATTATACAATATAAAGTTTGATAGTCATATCTCTGTGTCTTTTATCTCATTATGTAGTTTATCGGAAAAATAATAAATTCCGATTTTATAAGGCGTCCATGATTTGTGTCATTCGACTATAGAAATCATTATTCAAAACATTACATTTTAAATAAGAGTGCATTATGTTTTGGTGGGACTTGACACAAAGTTTAGGATGTGTGACTTGACTTGTGCTTGTCAGTCTTGACTTGATACGTACTAACGAATGTGTGAAGTGTGTGAACTGAATTCAAAATGTTACATAAGTCAAAGTAAACAGGTTTTAGCAGTAAGTATGTTCAACTTTTTGGAGACGTTTTGTCTACCTTCAGATCGGAAGAGCAC
>OMOW01022460.1:0-11787 GCA_900312555.1 Lamprogrammus exutus | reverse complement strand
TTTCCCTACACGACGCTCTTCCGATCTTAAAAGGATATGTGATTCCACTCTGTAGCAAAACCCAGTGATAAAACTATGTATGAAACATATTAAAGAAACATATGTACAGTATAAACTGTGCAAGTTGCATTCTTCAGAAGTAGTGGAAATACCCCTTAATATGTTTATTAGTATGTAATTGTACTGTATGTTACAAGATGGATTTAACTCAGAATTTATGGGGTTTTACTTGTGGAAGCCATTTTGATCCTATTTTTTTCATGAAGTATGGCTTTGTGTTTACAAAGGCATACTTCATGAAACAAATAGCACATGCACAAGAAATGTCAACTTTCTATACTGCAAGAGGCTCATAATATTTAAGAAGTACTGGCAAAATATACTTATAGATGAGTAAAAGGTATTGATATAACTCAATTATAGGTAGTGTTTTCTAGAACTCATTATCATTATCATTATTATTTATCAGCTCTGTGACCTTGTGATAATTTGTTTCACCTTTATGACTTTTAATCAGCCTGAAAAATGAATCCAGAAAAGAAAAATGACAGAAAGGCATTGAAGGTAATGCAATAGGCCACTATATAAGTGGTAGTGGAACGTTTAAAGAGGATTATGAGCAATGGAGAGTCTTTGGATCTAAAATTGCAGCCCCATTCAGTCTGGTAATTGCCATCATCCATTCTGCATGGGCTCTGACTCACACGTCACACTTAGGAGAGGAATTATATTTCTCCAGTCAAGCTACAAATGTAGTGTTGCTGTTTTTTCTTCACAAAACAGAGCTTTTCAGAAGCCTTTCCAACAAGCCAATGAAGTAAAAATTATGATTAGAATAATTGAATTGCAATTGCACACAAAAAAAACGAGGTGAATAACGTAGAGACACAGAAACATCCAAACTGCTCTTTGTCCACATTTTTCCTTGTGTTTTCTACCATGACCTCATTACCCAGCAGTCCATTATGAAGGAAGAGTTCAAACAAACAAGCAACCGAGCAAACAAAGGGCTGCTGGCAAGTCGTGTGGTCAGGGATTCCACAGCCCTCTGTTGTAATTACCCAGTATTCAGCTGCCTCTCATGCGGCGTTCTGCCTATCTTATGCCCTGGTGATCGTTTCCTGGATGCTAATACAGAATCTGGGTCAGAACCAGTTATTGATAATGCCATGTGCAGTTTAAATTAGTCTGGGTGGATGCTGATCAATAGTGCACAATTGTCAGGCATTTACAGTCACCTCTGGCCCCACCTGATGAACATCGATTCAGACTTAAGTAGACATAAAAGCCATGGGAGAGTAGCAACAGTATCTGGAGCCGGTAAACAAAACTCCCAGATAATAAACATGGCAGGATGAGGAAGAGGCTGCATATTTATCTGTCTTACAGCAGCGTGTTCCATTATTACAGGAATCAAAGGAAAAGAGACCGCTCCCGGGATGGGCAGCAGGCAGCTTTCTAGGCTGCGACAGGCACACAAAAGAAGTGGGTGGTTTTGTTTTGTGTTTGTATAAATTCAGTTTATTCCTTCCCTTATCTAGCAAATATAGATACAAATGCCATGGCAATTGGTGCGTGTCAGTGTTGAACACAGGCATGTGATGAGGGATACACAATAGGAATAACTAATGCCACGAGTAAGGTGTATCTTTGAGCTACAGGCTGATAATTGCAGCCTGTCGATGTAAAACAGGAAGCATCCGGGCCTTTCGGTAGTGAGGATTATGAGATATGAAGAGATGGGCAAATTACTAACATGATCAAAAATTAGCCTACGCCAGGTTAGTGCTTGCTTTATTAAAACTACTTTTGCAAGAAGATACCTTTCCAAAAAGAACAGGGAGGCTGTGTAAGTACTGAGTGACTAAGTAGTGAAATATCAAAAGTCTGTTTTAATACTGTGTAGAGAGCAGACTGTGATTCCATATTGCAGGAAGCCAGTGACAAAAATATTAATCAATCAACCAAACTTTATACCTATCGCACTTTTCATACAAAGATGCAACTCAAAGTGCTTTCCATAGCTGATTGACAAAATAGGAAGTTAGGAACAATATAGGTTTTAAAAAATGAACATGTTAAAGACACATATTTTAAATTGTAATCAAACCTATGCCATAAAATTCAGTATCACAAATATAAATCTGATTATTTAACACAGGTTCTGCAAAGTTAAGCATTCATGATACATCATACATAAATATGTATGTCCAAAAAGCACACTGAAGCACTTCTACCCTCCCTCACTGCAGCACCATAGTGCACACTGAATTGAAACAGGACACTTTAAGTTATGTCTCTTTAAACCCCCTCTCTCCCAAAAAGCCATCTCTTTTCTGATTAGCCAGCACTGGCCAAACGCTCAGTACTCCCATATTTTCAAGGTGTGTCATGATGTGTTAACATAAACATATAGAAGTAAAGTAAAGTAAAGGACCGATCAAAAACAAAGGACACAGGGCAGTTCACCACCTATGGGTTTGTCTTACAGGATGCATTTCAAGTTTTAAAAATGTTCACACATACTCCCAACTGTATTAAACTATGAAATGGGGGAAGCACTTGTTTGTGCTCTGCACTCTGCTTTGTGCTAATGCCACTCTTATAAAAACTATATATTAATTATGTTGACCACACAAAACTCTCCGGCCAGCTGTTTGCCCCATTACCAGGTGCAAAACACTTGTGGACACAGGTTACCTAATTGGAATCTGTAATGCATGCGCCACTACAAATGCTTAGTAAATATAATTCAGACTGGTTGTTTGATTATTAGGTGCAGTTGTTACTCATTTAACAACTGGAAAAAGTGCCAGCTGCTCCTTCATGAATCACTTTGGCAGGCATAAGCACAACAATCAGCAGTACCATTAATATTATAAACTGGGCTAATTTCTTGATCTGTTTTCAATATTGCCAAAGCCTTGCCCTTCGAGAGGTAAACAATTTGTTATTGTGTCTTTTCCACTAAGTAAAAAGCAACATTTATCTGAACTCTATATCCCAAATGTCCTGGGGCGCAGCTATCGCCATGAAGGATTGATTGTGATACGGTGGCAAGTTGCACTCTGTGCCTTGGGGTCTTTGGATCCACCCATGACCAGAAAGCTGTTGTTCTGGCCTTTGAGAATAGAGACAGTGATTTTCTACAGGGTTAAAGTGTGGAAACCACTGATAATGTGCACCAGATAAGGGAAAAACATCATCAATGGAAAATAATCCTCTTAGAGGTCCCCAACTGTTTGAATTTACTATCTACATGAGCGGAAGAAATCTGACACCATGCTATATTTTTTGAAAAAAAGAGAGTGCAACATTTATGATGAAAAAGTGTTAATTCTAAAACATATTCTAATGGTATAATTAGTTTCTCGGTTAATGTCACAACCAACTCCATCTGTCATATAAGGAGGCTCTTCAGCTGTGTTTGTGTTCACTCCCTCTTCTTGTTTTTGTGTTGTAACCCAAATCCGATAGATTGTCTGTCAAATCTAACCTCATCACAGACGACAGAAAATTCAAGTTGCAAGCTGCCAATTATCTCAGTGCAGGCCTTCTTTAGTGCCTTTTGCACCTCCGGAACCCTTTCAGGAATCAGAACATATTTTTGTACTATTGTTAGATACTCCAGGGTACCTATTCTGTGATTGTTCAGGAATTGCTGAGTGGAGCTTGCAAGACCAAACATTGCTGATTGGTCAGATGCATGTTTCCCCTACACTGAACAGGCAGACGACCAACCATTGTGAAAGACTTAGTTTAGTTAAGCATTATTTGTTTTTGTACATGCCAAACCAGAAACCAGGAAATGGGAGGTTTGAAGGTGAAAAACTGCATGAAATGTGGACTGATAAAGAGGTCTAAGCAGATGAGGAGAGACTTTGAGATGTCAAAATGAAAATGTATTTCAAGAAATCTTTCCATTTCTCTGAACTCTGATTTACTTATGTTGCAAAGCAGTGCCCAGACAAAGGTTTAAAAATGAAGTCTTAAAAAAAACCAAAGATCACAATAAACGGAGTAACCCCAACAGGCAGCAATGATGCTTGCTCTAACATCCAGAATCTTCACTACACTTTAAGTGTGGTGAAAACGTGAGAAAGGAACTTACTGAAGGAAACACATATTGTAGTTCCAACTCTGGATAATTCTGGGTACAGTACTTCCTAAATTAGTTGGATCATCACTAAATTTATTTTGAGCCAAAAAAAAAAATCCACATGATGAGAGTATAAATACAACACTGTCATCACACGGCACATCTGGTTATCCTAACTGTCGAGTCTAGCTTTGTTTTTCTGAGTTTGAGTCTCATCATCAGTTTCATTGTGCTGCACATTCTGAGTGATGAAGTACCCTTCACTTCACACTGCTGCACTGTCAAAGCTCGTTGGAATGATGGCTGACCACAGAGCAGCTGACAAACGCTTTAAAGTTTGGCTTTTGTGACAGTTAACGTCGCTAAATCCAAAGCTTGTAGAAAAATGATTTCCTGCAAGGCAGACGACACCTCAAAAATGACAAAGTGTTTGTTTCAGCAAAGGAGGGCACTGTATTTTTGACACACTGCAGTCACTTTCTTTCACAAACATGTCTAAGAATGTCTCTCCCACAGGTAAACCTATCACACTCTACATCCCATGTCTTTACTATTTCTACTTGCAAGCAAAGAATGACTCTTTACTGTATATTTACATCTGCCATGGAGCTTATCACCCTATATACAGTTATTTAAGAAGTTATTTAAAGAATGAATGAGGATCAATCACGGAGCAAGGAGGAAGGATTGGCTTCATTAGCGTGACGGCCAGCCGACAGACATCAGTTCACAACCGACAGCATATTCAGATAACCAGGACGCACCTTTGCGCAAGATGCACATATCACATACATGTCCCGTGATCAGATCTGCATAATGTAGCCGAATAATGAGAACCGTTATTATTGTTATTGTGTTTATTTTATTTTATATATTCCTTACTGTTTGCTATCACTGGCTGCCAAAGCTGAGTGCATGTGGCTTAAACTTCAAAAAGTGCTGAATCTCATGAAGGATTTAGTCTGTTAACTCTTATCCCCTCATTCCTCACAATTCACATTAGCATTGCTATCAAGCTTCTTAAATATGAACTGGTCAACATGATTCAGCTCTCAGTGCACTGCTTCTCCTGTCAGTGCTAAACATTCTCTGTGATATTGTGGGGCCAAATATCCTTGCAAATGAAATAACAAACTACTTTGGTTATTGCTTTGGAATAGCAGAGTAACAGAGCTCCTACAACTACAGTCAGAGGAGACAATGGCTGTATAGTTTGTGATGTGTTCTGACAATCACATCTGTTTTGGGACAAATTCCTACAGAAATCATATCACATTATAATCATTAAATTAATGCAGTCAGATCTTAAAATAAAAAAATGAATTAAGAATTAAATAAATTAATACATTTTTCGATTCAAATTTTTTTTTGTTACACCTTTTGTACAACTGTCTTTTTGGTCATGTTTCAGTGCTGACTTTTTAATGATTTTTTCTCATGACAACGCTTCATGTTACAAGCCATTCAAAATTCCAATAAATGGAGCAAGATCTTTTTGTTTAGCTGTGTTCAAAAGCAAAAAAGGAAAGCTTTGGAAGCTTGATCAGTCTTGTGAGCTCCACCAACACCAAGCACTTCCTGGACCATTGGAGAGCACCTACCCTGGGGTGGGAACTAAAACATGATCCTGAAAACTACACTTCCCACTTCTGACCCTGATTCTTCTCATGTCCCCTTAGAATACAGAAAAATATGCCAAAAATACAAAGCCGGAAAATGACAAAGCATAAAAGAGTATGTCTGCACCGTGACAAGGTTTATTAAAAAGGCTTTTCATCCCTTCAGTGGAGATGAATCATTCATTCTGGAAGGGAAAAATACAGATATCCCTTATCTTGCAATTCAGAGTGACTAAATCGTTGTAGAATTTAACACAGAATGATTTCCTGTCAATGAATACACCAGCTTTTGAAATGGAAGTACAATAACATATGACTCCCTGTGTCAAAACACTCACAATATTGGAAATAACTTTCCCTACAAACTGGGGTGAAACTGCATTTCCACCTTTTAATAGGACCATATCTGCTGCAATGCAATTTAAAAAGTTAATGCCTCTCTGCAGTGGTTCGGAATTGTGGCTGGTGAGGAAGCGTTCACCCACTGAGAGGCCATAGAGTTGGAAGATTTGTGTTGAAGAAAAAAATGCCTCCAGTAGTTCTTGCTTTAGAACTAATACTTAACAATGTTATTGTAATTTTTATATTTATCAACTGATTTAAACATAAAGATGTCAAATTTGATAACTTCCCCAGGAACGCTTTGGCAAGGTGTTTGAGCAGCTGGTGCCTTCCAAATGAACGGCTGTTCACAACAACCACAGATTAAAATGGAGGTCAAAACACAAGGGGTGAGGTGTTGTTTTAGTTTAATGGTTTTATGTGAAGCCAAATCACATTGATCAAAGTTTTTATGGTGTCTGGGGAGTCTCTTTGAAAAATCATGAATGTCAAAATAATATGCTAGACACAACGACCCCAATTCATGAAATTACTGTTTTGAAATCCGCTTTGCTTGTCAAAGCCTGGGTAAAGTCCACAAACACATTAACATTCACTGCTGCTGGGTAAAAAAAACGCCAAAATATCTCTGAAAATGTCAATTTTTCAAGAACTACGAAAAACAATGTTGACTGCTTGACAACCATACATTTTTTTTCTGTCAATCCGCTAGATTTTGGAAGGTTTTTTATAAGCCCAAGAGGTCGCAGAACTGTGAACCCACAGAGGATGAATAATCTTTAAAACTAAACTTAGGTTTTCACTCATCAACAAAGTAGTATTTCCTTCTCTAAGCCAATATTCTGTTCCATTCAGTTCATGGCCATCAGGAATTGTGGTCAACTTATTTAATTAACTGTTATCATTGTGAGTCATGAGCACAATGGGCTTTTTTGGTGCATGGTTCTTGCATTTTCAGAACTGTGGTAATTATGAGTAACGTCCTTGCTCTTTCTGTCATTGCCTGGCTGGCTATCACAGAAGGTTAACAAGATGTCATATCCATCATTTTCTCATTCCCAGAAGGGACAACAATGAATTGACAATAAGATGGCACAGTTGATATATACAAATAGGCCATCATCTGCCACACTGAATGAAAATTGAAGAAGGAAATGAAGAACAAATTGGAGATTTACAAGAAAACTGTTGCCCATCATTCAAATGTTCCTCTATTTTCAAGGTTGCAAGGTTTAAATATTTGGCTAGACAAATATTTGGCAAATGTAATCAAACCTTTGACACAATGTGGCTCTTAGTTAAGACCTTTTGGGCTTTGGCTGATGTGGTCTGAGCTTACGCAAGAAAGATCTAATTCAGAGGTGTGGCAGTTACTTCTGCTAATGATACAGGAGGGAGTTATCCCAGTTTCATAGAAGCCTTTGTTTCAGTTTTTTAGAAGCCCTTTTCTGATATAATGCTATACTCTGAGACAAAGCCCCGTTTACACCTTGCATTAAAACGGAATCTCAGTATGCTGATACTTTATCTGGATAATGACATCTGATGGCAGTACTTGCATTTACGCCTCATATCAGCGTGCCTTCTCAGTATCAGGATGCCATCTGCATTGTGATTGGATCACAGCTGGCAGGCTGTTACACTATTCAAGTCCACCCTTCCTCCTTGCTCCGTGGACAATTTCCATCCATTTTTAAAATAACTAATGCTATAACTGTAACTTTTGCAAGGGATGTCACTGTTCACATTCCTGGATGGTCTACTTTTACACTGTCCACTTATTTCTTGTTCAACTTAGCTAATTCATTCAACTTACCTCATTCTGGGAGTCAGCGTTGCATATAATACATCCTTTTTTTTTCATGAGATTGGCAGTCTGGCAATCTAGAACATTCACAGTGAAGATTGTTTAGTGCATCTTGATTTAGCAAGCAAAACGGAAATGTAACGAAAATATATATTTAAGCCCTACTCACTTCCCTCTGTGTCAGTCTCAAAACATGTCAATTATATACAGTATGTATATGAGGATTCGGTTGTGACACAAACTCGTTATCTGTGATGCACTGTGATCATACAACATATGTTTAATTCCGTAATGATCTCCCTGGCTCACTTTTCTTTTGGAATTAAAAAGCACACAATTCTATTACGAACTGATTTAGTGGGATCTTAGCTTAACTGCAATAATTCACTGTGGGGGAAACAGACTGTGTGAGTTGCCAACATGACCTCAGTCTGGATGGCGGTACTGTATTTCTGTTGCCGGTCGGGATAAAAGAGAAAACTGCTTTCCTGCTTTATTTTTTATGAGATGGTTGTGTAACTATGACAAGCCGGTTGACAGCAGCTGTAAAATAAGATAAAGAGACAGAGAGGAGAACTTGTGGGTAGAGAGAAGCCAAGAAAGAGATTTTACAACCAGCACTTAAAATATTGCATTACTGATGCCCTTATTGAAATGCAACACCGCGCCTCCAACATTGTTCCATCAAGGAGTTTTGGGGTTGTGTACTGGAAGGGCAGTGTGTGATAACACTCCATGATGCCTGCTCTCTTTGACCTAGACCTGTCAGCCAGCATATTTATCATTTTAACCCGTCGTCACACCACCACGCCTATGATTGCACTATTTCACCAAAATATCACATTTGTCCCCCACTCCTCAGTGCATGTCATTGTGTATTGCTCAATATCAGCAAAAGTGTGATGTAAAATAAACCTGCCCTTACGCTCTGATGTAGGAGCTGCGCTAGGTTTTCTGGTTCCCCGGCTGTGGGTAAGATTAAGGAGGGAGGAACTGATGCTTGTAAATTGTCATTTTTACGAGCAACGGAATGGCTTTTATCATTCAAAAGCTTCCCCACTATAGTCATAATTGAATCGCAACCATTTTGTCATGCGTGTTTTTTATATGCCTATATGAGGAAACAGTTGTGACATCCATTTTGCTCCATCCCAGTTGCAACTGCCTGAGTGGGGGATTAAATTAGCACAAAATTAAATTATGATTACTGGTGTGCTAAACTCACAAGCATCAGCAAAATACACACACGGGTAACGCTATTGAGTGATATCACACTGCAATGAAGGCTTTTTCTCCTAAAGCATAAGAAAATAATGTATTGCAAGATAGAAAGTAACCAACCAGTGCAGAGGTGTGAGTTTAGGAATGTATCTGGGAGACAAAAATATTTTTAAAAAAGGTCAAAGATGTAATGATGATTTGTCTTCTACTCATCTGCAGTATTAAAGTGCATTGCACTGTGATCACAGCCTAGTCAGAGTTGTTGTTGCCTTAAAATCAATATCTAAGTATGTGTTCTCTGTCTTCCAGGTCAGTTGGTATCTAGCAGTGTGTAGTTCAAGGCAAGTGGACTAGCTGTTTAATCTTGAGGAGACTCATCCAAGAGACTTCTTAAATTCAGTGTCAATACAAGCATTTATCCTTTAATGGTCATTCACACCTTGGGCCAGGTGGCTTGTTAGGTCACATCTGAGGGTCGTTGGAGTGGTTAACGTGGTCACACATTGACTGCCATGTGACTAGGCAGCTATCAATCCCGATCCTCAGGTCCTACGGCAATGTATACTTTTCATCTCGCTGTGCTCTACCGATACTTGAATCACTAAGGTTTGTTCAGCCAATCAAGGTCTGAGAGGCACCAAGTCCTGATCAAGTGGACCAGCCTGATTTAGAAAAAACAACTGTGGGTAGAGGACGGAAATATGGAAAGCCTGCAATGCAAGCTGTGGGCCCAGAGGAATCAGAGTTGAGGAACACTGCTCTAACAACTCTAACAACTCTGACATGACTCAATGAGTGCGACCCAACAAGGCCCTGGCCCGAGGTGTGACGACTCGCAGAGGATAACAGCCAGTCCAATTAGCCAACACAAACATGTTGCAACTGTCTGCTGGATAAACAACCCCGCAATGACAGGCTTCACTTGCCCCTCTCATTTATATTTTCCAACCAAACATGATGACCGATGTCAACTATAATACACCAAATGTGATCTCATAACATTGATATTTTCATTTCATTCACCTCAAAAGAAATAAAACCACATCAAAAGAATTTAAAGAGTCATGTTGTGTGACTAATGAAAGCATCTTGAGAGCATTTTCGTATCTTCTCCAGTCCCACAAAATCATCCTGCATGTAAACAGTGCGCTGAACATGCATTAAGCTTGAGTGACAGCAAAACTGAGAAAGAGATGTGTGATCTCCACAAACACATATACATGTATTCCACATAGAGTCGCAGTGCAAATCAATTTAATTCATATGGGGATCATATTAATAACAAATAGGAAATGTACTAATGAACAAAAAAAATCAACTTAAATATTGTGCGGCACTTTAGTTGTAACAACTCTACCCATTTTTTTAATCAATGGATCCAATTGGAATCCATTTGAACTGAATTTAAGCTGACCAAAGCTGCTGTTCAACGCCACTGAGAAAACTACAAACTTTTTATCACCACATTGTAAGCCTACGGGTTGTATTTGATAGTCAGAACTTAATTAAACACTTTAACCACATTATTTTGGTCATCTTTATACTATTTGTCAAGCTGACAGTATTTCCACAAAGCATTAGATTCCAACAAAAACATAATAAATTAAAATGTCGATCGTTGCTCCATAGACCCAATTTAAGTAATCACGATGTCACGCAAGAAACTAAATTCATCTAAAGTGGACATGTGTTTTTTGTTATCTCCCCCCATTTATAGTGAAGAGTATGTATTGAACACTGTCAAAGTCAAGTTATGACTGTAGAAATCCAATAAAACTGAAGTGCTCTGAAAACTTGCTTATCCATGTCCATGTGTGTTGGCAGCTTAAGCCTGACACACACAGCCTATCATAACAGAGTGGGCCTTTTTGATCATATGCATACATTTCAAAATGCATAGTTTTCAGTAAAATAGCTTAAAATTTTGTTGGGAAGGACCCCCTAACCCCATGCAATTTCCTAACCCTAAACCCTGCCACACCCCCACACCCCAGGACGACAGCACCTAAGACCTAAAATTATCTAGGGTAAACCCTGAATTTACATTAGAGACATTTACATTAAAAAAAGTTTTCAATACAGAAAGTGGATCTCTTTTTTGGCAAAGGTTTCAAAATAGACCCCCAGAATCAAAACATGGAAATCTATGCTCTTTAAGAAAGATTAAGTTGAACTTTCTAACTGCCAATCCATGACTGCAGTAGAAGCTAGCCAAATTATTTGGTAACTCATGCAAGCATTAGGAGGACAAACTGAACAGTATTTGAGACTACAGGCATATTAACACATAAATAGCAATAAGACGTTGTTGAACATGTTATAAGGTGAAAAGACATGCTAAGAGTGCCACTACTAAAGCTAGCAGTCAAGGCTACAACTTCATCCTCTTTCTCCCTATATAGCATCTTACTGTAATATCCTCAGGCATCATTTCTAAACATGTGCTCGGAAAACTAATTAAACTTGATCATTTCTAAACTTCTGCATCTAGATAATAATAATAACTTTAATTTATATAGCGCCTTTCATGGAACCAAGGTCGCTTGGTGTTATTCACCTGACTGCCTGAGGTCTTAAACATACAGTACATCTAATATGTGGGATCCAAAACCATTTGGAGTTTGACATATTGTTTGATATTCTGGTTTCATAACATTACTACTTTGAATGTGTAATACAGTCACAGGGAGGTGATGAGT
>OMOW01022455.1:0-12188 GCA_900312555.1 Lamprogrammus exutus | reverse complement strand
CCGCTACCCATTCCCTTCAGGTCTGCCCTTGCCACGCTCACATTCTCTGCAGTGCTATCATCTGGCCATTAGTGACCGCAAAAAACACACAGATACACACCGGGTGGCACATTCATTTAGTGGCATGAAGATTTATTAATTGCAAACATGCCACAACCGCTGCTACGAATGAAAGCTGAGATAAGAGACGAAGAGAGGGAGGGAGAGGAGTGTGACTCACAAGGACATTAAATAGAATTTCAGTTTTGCTACCTTTTAGGGGGTTATTTCTGTCATCAAATATGAGCAGACTTTCATTCTTTCATGACATGGTATGCGGTTCTCTCTCATTTTGACAAAAAGGGTTTACCACACAAATGTAGATCTATGAAATAATGAATTGTTAAGTGATTAAAGCGAGTAAAGGAGGAAAATGTGTTGGAGCTACGTAACAATGGAAACTATTCCTTCTTTGTCTGAAACAAATGACAATCTCTTGGGTGTGGATGGTGTTTTTGAAGATCAAAAGATCTTGAGCAGGAGCCTGACATGTAATGGAGGAGTTGAAGACTTTATTTGGTGGTGAAAGCCCAATGTGTGTGAGCATCATGCAGTTGTTGATAAAATTCAATTCCTGGAGATATTTTAATATGAGCAGATTCAGGTCCACTCCAGCGTTTGCACGCTTGCAGGGATTCGAAGGACCCATATTACACAAACTCGTTTTGCCTCGCCCTTCTGCACATCAGTCGGTCATCCCAGAAAATGCAAAATGATAAAACCCTCTGGATACAGCAGGAAAACGTCGGTTCCAACAAGCAGTTTTGGATTGGAGCGTAATAGTGCGGTAGTATAGCCCATTACTCAAATGGGTGCTTGGACACTGCATTACTGTGAGTGTAATTTTCAGACGGTCTCTTGCAGACAGCAGTGAATTCGCGACAACTAATCAGAGATGTGGCTCTTTTGCATACTGTCAACATCCACCCAAAACAGCCGGTTTTTGAAAATGACAGATTGAGGGGCTGGAAACACCCTGCAAAAGCTGGATTTGTGTACATTTTATTGTCAACAAACTTAAGAGACTATTTACAGACCAAAGGGGGCTACCCTAACTTGCTAATATGGAGCAAAATATGGTTTGTTTCATGGACAGATACTGGCCATTATTTGTAATGTGAACTTTTGTGCGAGTGTCAAGGCCCACTGAATGTGGCGCTGGCAGAGTGCTCATAATTGGTTTAAGCTGACAATGGTTCTGTGATTGTTAGGAAACTTTAGAAAACTTGTAAGCCAGCTAAGGATAACAGTGTTTGCCTGTGTATGTCTCCCTTTGCAGGTGTCGGCTGTGGAGTCCTTGGAGGGCCCCTTGCTGCAGGTGGAGGGCCTTGGAGACCTCCGCCTGGAGCTCCACAGCAGGAAGCTCAACATCCACCTGGTGCTCATCGATGAGCTGCACCGACACCTCTACATCAAGTCCACAAGTCGCCTGGGTCACAAGAACAAGGACAAGAATGCTGCTCGCCTCCCAGGGTAAGGGACCGTGAGGACAGTGTGTGCATGTCAATTTAAGCTACTTTAGTTATGGTTAGGGATTTCATTTTATGTCATTTAACTTAATATGATGCCAGTTAGCTTCAGCAGAGTCATAGCTACTCTTCTTGTGGTCCACACCTTATAAAGTAGATTGAATACATTTGAATATTAATTTAATTCAATAACAAATTGCTATAATTGTAGTATGTTCTCATTATATATGATATACACATCAAAGTACATGGTTACAGACAGACATGGTATGAGGGTGTTTGACAAAAGAAAAGGAATGTTTGAAGAATATGCACCAGTTTGTTTGGTCTGAGTTACTGACTATCTGAATCCTATTTTATAGTAAGCAGGAATGTAACCTTCAAAGAGCTTTCCTCTTTGAAAAGTTGGCTCGATGTGCCTTCATTATAAGTTTCATTGCACGGCCAACTAAGTTGAACTTGCCCACCATTTGCAGTATGGAAAGCAAGCCAATTATTGACACAAACAATTACACCTTGGCTGACTTGTTGCTCTACTTGTTATGGTCGCGCTCAGTGCTTACCAACAGATGGACAAAAAACATCCCACATCATTTATTGAAAAGAAGCGCACAAAAGAAGCGCACAGCATTAGCTGATTCCTGTGAAACTAGGAGGCATGCAGTGATCATCCTACACACATTCAGTGTCATTTTGGTGTGGTCTCCAGGGGCATAAACAGTGCTTTTTCAGTTTTGGGAGACAGTGTGGGTTGCAAGTGGCATTGAATAAACAAAACACCAAAATTCAAGACTCAGTTTCTGTGCAACACCAGTGTTTGTTTTAAATGATAATGAAGCTTTTGCAGCCACTAGGAGAATAATTTAAGCTTTTCCTGTGTGACCCAAAGGGCTGCAGCGAACAACAAGCCAGTTCCTTAGTTTCCTGATGCAGCTGTATTACTTATCATAGATAATACAGCACAACGGCTTCCAAAGTATTGTTGTTGCTATTGTGTTTCATGTAAATCATTCAGCGCGTGTGTGTGTGTGTTGCGCGTGTGTGGGTGGTGCAGTAATTACGGTGGCGGTGGGTTGGTGTTGGTGAGGTACAGTGATTTATTACTGAGGGTCAGCGAGTGACAGGTCCTGGCCTCTCTGTATTGGGTCGCCTCTAACAACAAGCCAACCTCCATACACCCCACTCACTTAGCAGGCACAAACTGTTTATATCACACAACTTAAAGGACCTGGATTGTATCCACCTCCATCTTAAGGCTTGATAAATGGCTCATTGGAAAGCAGGGCCAGTCCCACCCAGAGATGCAAGGTTTTTTTCGTTACAGCGTTAGATTGGTTTTGTTACAGAGGAGCAGTGTAGTGGCCACGTTTCTGTGAGTGCATACTACATTTTTGTATGTCTAGATGTAACTATAACAGCACTCCTACAGGTAATTTAAGCCTTTTTGTCTAATACAGGTGCTTTGCTGTTATAGTCAAATAATGTGCTGTGCTGCAATGTAATGTAATAATTATTTGACTGTGTTGTTTTATTTTCATTACTAATGGTGTCCCCCAATGTTGTTCTCTCTCTGCAGCTCCACAGGCAAAGACACGTCCCCAATGCCTATGTTAGATGTGAGCAGTCTGTCCACTCCACGCAAGCTCCTGGATTCATCACAGTTCAGCACCCCTGTAACAAGCAGCGGTGAGGTCCCCAACGCATGATTAGACAAGAGAGGAAGAGGGGAAAGATGCATGAAAAAATGTGTGTCAGATGCAAAAAGGGGAAGATGACTGTAAAGGGAAGAAGTGATTTAATATGGTTTGCTGTTAAGATTGCATACATACAGATGAACAGATTGCACACACTACCAAAATACTGTTGCATTTTGGAAAACACAAAGTATGTGGATTTCGTTTTGCAATCTTATTTTCACTGCTGATGTTCATAGTGATAATGAAGTCATTAGCATCACCCTAGCTTCTGCCATTACATCCATTTGCATGTCATTATGGGTGTGTACTGCCAATCCTTCACACTAACGCACACATACTGTGTTAAATCACTGAAGGCACTCAGAAACTGCTGATGGTACAAACTCACTCACACGCTCACTGTACAAACGACTAAACACATCACTGATGCCTCACTGCACTTACACACACACACTCAGAAACTTCCACATATGCACTCCCCTCCAGTCTACGTCATAATATCGTTAAACTGTGATCATAATATACATTTCCCGCACTAACATTGTAATCATCTTGTCCCCCCTATCCGTACCATCACTCACCCTGCGTCTCTATCATCACAGAAGCGGAGCATCATTCATTATGCTTAAACCGTTACGAGCACTGAACAGGCAGCGATAATGCAGACTGTAACTGTATTCAAGAATTCTCTCTTGGTTGTAGGGGCGTAGAGTCAGCACTGCTTTCCTCCCAGGCAGAGCACAGAGGAGCACAAACAAGAAGATAATGAAAAAAGTTAATCCTGCAATAACTTGGTGTTCCCTGGGTGTTTCTGAGTTTTCATATTAAACTTGGCACTTTCTCACCACCCACTCTTGGCTTTGTAAGTTAACGACTCACCGTTTTGTTTTGAGTTCAACAAGGCCACTTTTTTATGTTTATTTTTTATTTTTGCTATGCAGTGGTTGCCAATTGTCTGTATTCAGTGGATTTGTCAGCCGTGCTCAACTCACACAAACACAGATTAAGCATCCCTTCCCTTCCCCCTGTAGGCCCAAAGTAAATGCTACACCACAATTTCCCCTGCTTTATGCAAACAAAGCACTACTAATTAGCTACTGCTGCGTGGTAAGTGCCTATACACCGCCATGTTAGCAACTACGGTCACGACACACCAGCCAGCTTCAATCAGTAGCCAAGCTTGCCATTTTGTCTAATAGCATTAGAGCACCTCATTTGTAGCTAGTAATTGTCATAATTATTACACAAACTACAGTCGGAATGGGGGTGGGGAGGAGGAAATACACCCAAAGTCCATTAACATGCCATAAACATTAACTCTCTTAACATGCTTTGATGGGGAATTGGGAGGCCCCATCTGATGGAAATTAGAGCATCACTCCATGCTGCCACTCTCAATTTAGCCGCTAATGTGGCTAAGTCTGATGGTGAGAGCATTGGAGTGGGGGGAGGAGAACAAAATTGCTGCAGGTGTGTGTTTAGCAGAGAAAAATCCAGAATAGTTCAAGCATAACACATAAACCATGCCGTAGAACGTTGTAGATTGGTGATTTGACCAGGTAATGTTCTAATGTAAGGTTTTAACATGTTTGACGTGTCTCAAAAGCCTTTAATGTCTTAGGAGCACGACATCTCGTTGTCTTTTTCATATGTCATTCACTTGGGAAATACTGGGATGTGTGTGCTTGTACATATCTTGTCCATACATAAACCTAAGTGTATGTGTCTGTCTCCTTAGTGCGTGAGCTACAGCAGGATATGAGGGATTTGAACCAAACAGACCTTCCTGAGGTGGATCCAGAAGAGAACAGTGCGGAATTCATGGGCATCCTCATCAAGGTGCGTTCACACTGATAGAGTGTTCCAGACATGTTTACCGTCAGTACCTTGACTGAGCTACATCCACCCTTCATGTTGGTATTTCACTGTTTTATGCGATGCCTTCGTGTTAAACGAGACGTCTTTTTCTGTAGGCCCTAGCCAAGCTGAAGAAGATACCAGAAACCATCAAAGCCATAATGGAGCGGCTGGAACCGGAGCTGAAACAGATTGTCAAGAGATCCACCACTCAGATAGCAGACCACGCTTATCAGAGAGGGGGAAACCTGGCACAGGAAAGCCAGTCCAGGTACAGTAAGGATGAGGGAGGAATAATGCCTGAGACTATGAAATAATGGAGCAAGTTGGAGAATAATAATGAATCTGATTTGAAGGGAGAGAAGTACAATGTATAGTCATAATGACAAGAACAAAGAACTTCAAGCCATTTTTGGTAAAGAAAAGATGAAAGGACTGTCCAGAAAATAATAAATAGCTTGGATCGTGTTTCAAAAATTATCAATGCCATACTATCTGATTGCTGTTGTGACCACTATAAAAAGAAACGCATTAATAAGGCTGTCACTTGCAATCTCCTCACAAGTCCTTTTATCAGAGCAGCCCGCTTGCGTATTTTGTCCTTAAATTATTCCAAATTAGAATCAGTCACAGCCATTTCCCCGGTATCATTCCTAACTTCAAGCATATTCACAAAAATGAGATCATCTCTACATCTTTCATCTCCTTTTTTTAATAATAAAGAAGCAATTATCTCGAGTTGATGTTAGTGCTCTATGTGTTAACTTTTGGTGAGATTCCTCGGTTGATTAATCTACTCTCCCTGACACAACGTGGCTGCTTATTAAGAGAAATAGCACCGCGGAGCCACGTTTGTTTCACAGCACGAAGACGTAGGTGTGAACTTGACTCAGCAGGCTGTGCTTTGTACAGGGTTTGCATGTTCTCCCCATGTCTGCTTAGGCTTCCCGGTGCTTTGTTTGCCTCCCACAGTCCAAAGACACGCAGAGTAGGGAATCTAGAAACTCTACCTTGGCGTGAATGACCCTGCCACTTGACAAATGCATGCTGAGATATGCCCCCCTGACCTTCAACTGAGTAAGCATGTATAAAACATGGATGGCTGGCTGGGATTAGTCGTCTGCATTGGTCGCTGCATATGTTTTTTTAGATGTCTTGACGATAGAAGACAACAATGTTTTGAATTCAGTCCCAGGGTGTCCCCCAGTCAGACAGTCAACCAGGTATGAAACACAGAATAGGTGGAGATTGCAGAAACACACATTGACACAGCGGCCTCAGACCATGAAAACAGATACTCTGCTGCTTTAAACCTAGACTAGTCATTGTTAAACACACACGTACATGCACACAAACACACCTGCAGTAGAGGACTGCTGCATTTTAAAAGCAGTCACGTCAGCTCCTACAGACACACCTCGCACGCACGTACACACAGGGGCAGAAAGCACAGGTCTCAGTCCACTGATCCCGAACCATTTAAGAGCAACGTCTTGTTTTCTGTCAGGAATGTCCTCTCAGGTCTCGTCTGCCTCCCCTCCCCTCTTACCTGCTGAATCTCATCTGACCTCAGTGTAATAGGCGCCGTGTAGCTCATTCCCAGCTGCGCTCCTCACAGATTGTTTTAAGTTTGCCTGTATGTGTGTGAGCCCTTAACTCTGTATTAGTGTCAAAGCAGGCAGAATTGCATTTAGTGTTGCACTTAGATGTCTGTGTGTGCGTTAGGGTGCGCACACTTCTAGTCCTGCCCATGCTCACTTTAATTTAAAGTCAAGGCTTGTTGCTATGGAGACTCCTAGCCAATATACCACTTGTAGGAAACAATTGTCCTGCGTATTACACACAATATTTTATCGCAGACAGCGCTTAAGCGCTTACAGCATACACTGCAATGTATGGATTGCTCATGGAGGCAGATTTTCTCATTCATGCTCTGTTGTCAGCCACATTGAAAGTGTTTTTCATTTCTGACTCCTTTCACATCAGAACGATCCTCCACTTCATGCAGGCTTCCACTCCACGCTGCAAACTTATTAGCATGCACCACTGCTCTCTATGAGGAGTTCAATTTAAATGACATCAGGTCAGACTTGTGGAACTCACATTCCCCCTTTTCATTTTAAATGACAAAAACAGTCCTTTATTCGTTTATTCTTTGTTTTTTTTTCTATAAGGAATGTTCTAATCTGAATCCTTGGGAAATAGAGTTGGTTCAAAGTGAAGAAATGCTTGAATGACCAAAGCATATTAAAGTAAAAGGCAAAGTTTTCACATAAAATTGATTGCTCTTTTTAGTTTTTGTAGTGTGTAGAGTGTTCACTTAAGAATACAGATTGTTGTGTGAATGTGATTTTACTTTTAACCTTGAAGACCTAACTTCTTTAAACACCTTGTAGAACCCTCTATATTATTATTTTCGACACTAAACATAGTTCAATTATTTATAATACTGTTTCAATTAATCGTCTACAGCATCGTGCTCAGATGAAACACACAAAGACACACACCCACCCACACACACACACTGTGGGTCAGTCCGTCAAGGGACTATATGTCCAAGTGTGTTATTCCTGTTGTCTCTCCTGACCGTTTGTCAGCTAGATGTGCATCAGCTTGGATCCTGAGGGGAAATGAGGAGTGAGGCCTCAAAGAGCAGAGGAGATAGATTGTGATGGGAGATAATGAGGAGGACTGACTCGTCTACACTTAGCAAGGGGTTGGGGGTGTGGAGTGTGCTCGGAGATCGAATCAGATGGAAAGGTGATAAGGTCAGAGCTCTAAATCTTGTGCGTGTGCATATGTGCACAGTGGGCACACATATACTTGCCATGATGGGTGTGTTTTTGTACGTGCCTGAGGGTTGGCGTTAACTTGTCAGGTCTCTATGTTTATATGGGATTCACTCGATCAAAGGTGCAGTCTGTGGCATTTTACATTTTCTTTCTTCGTGTCATGAACATCCTGAGTTATAGCTCATCGTCTCCATTAATAACATTTACTGTGCTATTGCCAGTGTAGTGACAGACAGCCAACCAAAATGCCCCTTAGTGACACATCCATCTCACCTCTCCATTGTCCTACCTTGCCAAGAACCATTGGCAATGTCCCAAAACTTTAAGCCTGCTTTCTTTTTCTCAACTCTTAAACTTGGCGAAAATATGTATGGATCAACGAGGTATAGTTTTGTGAATACAGTATAGGCAGTTGTAACCTAAACTTTTTCCTGGATTTCATTGCATTTCTTCCTGTTTTTTTTCTGTATTTTGTCATAATTCTCTCTGTTTGTCAAGAAAACAAACAAACAAGTCCCATATGCTCTGTCGTCTTGGTGGACATAAACAGAATCTGTTAATTGATGTAAGAAACAGCTGGTGCATCAGGGACTCGAGCCTGACATTATTTTTACCTTTTAAAGTTTGAGCCGCTCTTAAAAACGTTTTACTTGAACTTAAAGTTTTGCTGCATGTAAAGAGAAAACTCGTAAATGGTGACCACCAAGGACAGCCACACAGTACGTATTGATGCATTGATTAAAATGCCAGAGGAGAGTACTTAAGACGAGTGTTAGACAAACAGTTCGAATGTTCTGATATTAACTCTAATACTTCCACTAAAATGAAGTGCGCACTCACCAGCACATGTGCTCTGGTACTCATTCAGCTGTAACTAATGTAACCTGTGTTCCCTCTTTACTTTGAAAGCTTCGTCCTCGCTCAGAAAGCCAGCATAGCGCAGGTCTGTAGGAAAGCATTAACATAGACGAGGCAGCTGTGAGTTGATTGTCCAGAATGTAGCACTCAGACCAAGTGGAAGGTCACTTTGGTTTTGGATGTGCTCTCTTCTTCAGCCAGGGCCATTTAGGACTAATAGATGTAGCTGCTCACTGGAGCCCAGGTTGTGTGGTTCACTACTTTTTCCATAGCCAACCCAGGTTCAGTGTTGTGACATGGAACTTGGTAAGGATTTTATTAAAAATCATCCGTGATTGTCCAGTATTTCCCTCTTTGTCTCCAAGGAAGCTTTAGTGTCGGCTTTAGTTGATAATGCCATAATTTGAAATGCACTTCGTAATGATTTTTAAAGGAAAGTATCTGTTACTGTCTTTTATTAATTCCCTCTTTGTTGTCTAGGGCCGCTTTAGTTTTATGATAATTAAGCATGGTTCTTGTGCCTGGTCAACTCCACTTCACCTCAAGCCATCGGATCCCTTTTTTCAAAATCTATTTCAACACTCCAGTGACAAACTAGAATCCATTGTATGATGCAATGCAATAACAAACTTCCCTGAGATGATTTTCAGTAAGTAATTAAACGTATAATGGGACTCGTTTTGATTTTCTCTCAGCTCCAATATCAAATTATTAACACAAGACCATAGAGAGAACTTATGAGACCCAAGTCAAACTAACATTTTATTGAAATATTTCCTCTATGTCCCCCTTCTCCTCAGCTCTCTCATGTCTGGACTTCATGTCTTCATGTCTCCCCACCCTCCTCTCCATCGCTTCACGTTTTGTCTTTCTGCTCTCTCTGGCTCCCTCTGCAGGCTGCTGCTCGAACTTCTGGAGCTTTTGTTCGATAAATTCAAGGCAGTGGCCCAGGCTCACAGTGTGGTGCTGGCCCACCTGCAGCAGATTGCAGTGCAGTGCCCAGGTGGAGCCCAAGAAGAGGGCATCAAGCTGTACGAGCAGGCCGACGTCTCTGCCAAGATCCAGACTGTGCTGCAGGTCAGAGATGGGGGGGCATGTCACATTTTAGCCTTTAATGCCTGTTGAGGTTACACAAAGCAAAGTCTGTTTTCCCTATTCAGTCAGATTCATATAGATTAATTCAGATAGATTAAGCCTTTGAGCAAAACCTTGTAAATGGTGTGGTAGCATTTTTTGTTGTCTTTTAGCGTCTTTTACCTTTACTCCAGCAAGTTAATGTGATGGTACTTCACCTTCCAAAAAGTCTCTGAGCAGAAACCCTCTTTGTGAACTCTGGTTTGTTTGTTTAGTGTTCCCTCAGTGACAAACCCTCAGGCTTTTATTCCTCATCCGCTGCCTTGGAGATGTGCTCATCCTTGATTTATTTTCCACCCAGCACTTTTCCTAATTCACCCTCTCATACAGTAAATTAATCAGCAGAGAAAACTGGCAGTGATGTGATGGATGGCATTCAATCTGTCATGAAGAAGAAGCGAGAGGAAAAGACAGGGGAAGCTTGATTGCTTGGATTAATTTTAGGTTCTTTAATTGGCATGTATTTATGCTCGGTTCTTGCTCCCTGCTCTCCTGTTTGATTGGCTGAGGGGATGAGCAGCTGTTGAGCTGACCTATGGTGGATCCCTGAGGAAAATCTGTGGCAGTCGCTGCTCTCAAAGCAATTTCTGTGTGTGTGTGTGTGTATCTGTGTGTGTGTGTGTGTGTGTGTGTGATAATACCCTTGGAAACAGCATTGTACCTGATGCTCCTTGTTTTCTGAGAAATGTTGTAATCATTTTAATCCATGACATCATTCTCAGTCATTGCTCTTGTTTATGGCAACCCTTAGAATTTTCCAGAGATCCTGATTTTCTTCTAAATGATCAGGAGCAGCTGGAGGCGGAGGCAGCAATAGCTCTGTGATGTTTATAAATGTATATTATATCGTGTGTATATGAGAATTAAGACTTTTTTTGGGGTCTGAAGGTAGAGTAGAAAGGTAATGTTCTTGTCGGGCTGACCTGAATTCTATCAAAGCTTTTTGTTTTGTTACCATGACAACTGATTAGACTGCAAAAGCCACACCTGACCAATCAGAACACAGAATGGGCATGAAATAAAACCTGGAGTATTGCAGCAGTACAGTTTTAGATTTCTCCAGAATGATAAATAAAGTTTAAATAAGACATGAAATGATAACATGTAACTCCACTGTAGGCCGCTATTGGCAGTTCTGCGTCGCTCCTTTCAGTCAGAACAATCAAAATCACTTCACTGCACTGCAGCCTTGAAGAACAGGAAAACACAGTATTTCAGCCCGTCTGAAACCTGAATATGACATGATTTTAAAAAAAATATTACCCAACATATGTGCATCCACTTATGTTCTCTTCCACCTGGCATGCACAAATTCTTCCAACGCAGGAAAGTGTGTTTGTGATTGTGTGTAGGCATGTGCTGTAATAGCTCTGCTGTACCAGTGCAGTAATAGAAAGCATTAAGCCATTCCCCAGCAAGCGACCACTGCCAATACCCAGTTGCCAGGGGCTTCCCGCTCCCCTGTCTCTGCGATGTGAGATAATGTAATCTCTTGATTAGAATACTCATTATGTGAAATGAGGTTTTCTTATTCACTCACTCGTGTTATTATTTCCTGGCCGATTGTATCAATATGAAGGCCCCCTGTCCATCCCACCCTCCCTCTCTCCGTTGTTCTCATCTCTTGCTTGTTCTTTCGTCTTCCTCTTCCTACTCTGCGTTTCCATTTCCCTTCCTCCTTCCTACCCCAGCATCGTTTGCGGTCTCTCTGTAATACCGTCTCTCATTCTCCCAATACCTTTTGCATACCCATCTTACTTCTTGTAATTTCCTTCTTAATCTCATTATCTCTCTTTCTTTTTCTCCTCTAACTCCCACACTCCCTCTCACCCCCTTCGTTTAGCCCACTCTGTCTTGGAGAGTCACATATCAGCAATGAGAGAAATTAAATTCATACCACTCCCACAGTGCCTCTGTTGAGTTTTATTGGAAACCGAGCCTGTTCTTATCTCATGTCTTAAGACCCACAAAGGGACAGGAACCTACACAGCCTCGGTCAGAATTTGATTAGACTCAAATGTTAGTCCCTAATCACACATCGCGCTCTTCTGATTGTTTTTCTTCCGTTTTTAGATTAACTACTCAGTGTCTGTAAACAATCAAACAGGGAATTTCTTAGCCTGAGATTTGCTGTGTAATTCACTGTTTGCCAAGACTGCAAAATAGGACTTTTCCAACCCGTAGTTCTGTGTTGAATGTGAAAGAGGCAGTTTAAAAGTAATGCTCCTGTAATTGGTGTGAAACAGAAGAGTTTCTTCCCACAGGGATTGGACTGCTTTGGCATTGGGTTAATACAGTTTGGGAAGAACCTGTAGATCGGAAGAGCACACGTCTGAACTCCA
>OMOW01022441.1:0-12927 GCA_900312555.1 Lamprogrammus exutus | reverse complement strand
CGCCCTGTGCGAAACCACACACACACACACACACACACACACACACACATTGTCAAAGGTGAACAGAAGTGTGTAGCTTGGCCGGCTAAGCCGTCCCTGGGTTGTGGTCGGAGAGGAAATGGCTGCTTCCCCTCTCCTGCGACAGCTTTATGGTTAAATTGCTCTCGATTATTAGATTTAAGTGTGTGCACGAGGCTGTGCACTCCAATAAAGCACCTGTTAAAACAACCTTTAACTGGGAGAGGTAATTGTTTGCATTACAGGGAGATAGATGGTATGGGGGTCATCTGTCAGGCACAACAGGACAGCCAATGTATGTATACTGAAATCACTGCAAAGAGCCAAGAACGTTGAAATAATTGTTAATCTATATTTAGAAGCTGAGAACTAGCAGGAACATATTCCACATTCATTATTTATAGGACTAACTTCTCCCCTGTGTTGAATCGATTTACATTATATTCTATACAGTCGGTCAAATGGTCAGATGGGAATTCATACTCGAACTGGTTCTCATCTTCTGCCTCGGAAACATTGTCCTCGTACTCTAACTCTTCTAACCACTGCCAGAACTTCTGAGACAAAGAGTGAATGTGGAGGAAAGTTAACAGTGACGGATGAGAACTGTTGGACCTGAGCAACACTGCAATGGCCTCACACTGAGCTCGCTGCCACGTCACCGTCAACTTGTGCAAAAACGTGTCATTGTGCAAATGACAATAAAGAGGAGGGCCACTTAAAAACAGCCATAACATTTGGTGACACCAGGTCAATGTATATAACTGGAGTCACTCCTTGTGTATATTTTGTATATAATTATCAAATAAAAAATTATAAACAGACGGGAGAGCATCCTAAACTCCACGCTCAAGGCTTGCAGAATGGTAACTGATCTGAGCTTTACATGAAAGCAGCATTAGACATAGTGATTCAGCCAAACCCTAACCCTGGGAAGTAGGTGGTAATGAGGCAAACACCCCCGACATTCACTCTTCCATAAATGCGCGTCAGGCGTGTCAGTTCTCACCAGCAAGCTCATACTCAGCAGGTGACTGCATTACACGCACAAATGAAAAGGTCCCACATCACAGAAAGTATCAAATTATCTCATAAAGCTCAAGAGCGAGGTTTGTGTCACACAAAGTGAGGTTATGAGGGGATGAGGCTTCAAAGGTGTCAAGGAAGCCAAAGCTGTATAATTTACTCTGAAGTGCGGCTCGTGGCTGCAACTAAAGCAGGTGCAGAGTTTGTTGAGAAGGAATTGAAGTAAACGTGACTAATCACGCAACGCAACATGCTGGGTTGTGCACGTGCGACTGTGTGCACATACGTGATGTCAGACGATGAGTGTACAGATTATCAACACTTGAGAGAGAAGAGGTGGCTCTGAAAGATTTATTTGCAACTAACTGTAATAACTGTTTACTGTATATTATGATGTTAAACAGTGTCATATATCACTTAATAACTCACTTGGCAGCCAAAACTTTATTCGTGGTCCTTGCGTGGCAGGGGACGTCAGGAGACACTGTTTAGTCATCAGATACCATCACAACACTCTCCGCCATGTCAAACAGTGTTGTGAAGCACAACAGCAGCTCAGCTTTGACCTCATATTTGTCTCGCGATCTCTCGGCTTCAGGACAACAACGGCTACACAAACCATCATCAATAGAACTCAGATCACAGGATTAGAGCAAGGCGATGTGAGAGGGTGAAGAGAGAGAGGCCTACTGTAAGCCAAGAGAAGTGAGGGATCAAACTGGATGGAAAAAGTGACGTGAAATGAGAGATGAAGAAGAGCAAGAACTAAAAGGAGTAAACAAAAGGAAACTTACTCTTACAATTAGGCAATACGTCAACATTCTGACTTGACATGCATCTTTGTAGGGCGATATGATGCATAAAAGAGTCAAAATGTACCACAGTTGCATTTCATTACATAAACGTCAGAACCCCAATAAGGAACAACTTGGTTTGAAGGCCAGATTTCATCAAAGCTGCTGTTTGATTACAGCACAAAACACAAGCCAACGATCCTTGAGAATTCACACTTTTAAAGGAAGATGTTTCTCCTGACTGAATGAAGGAGACAGTTTGGTTTATACAGTATGCCCCCAGGGACTAAGTGAGACGGGTAGAAAATTAGTGTGTTGAGTGGAGGAATGTAATAACAACAGAGAGGGAGGAACAAGATGTCTTACATCTGCAGGCTTTGTACAGGTGGATATAAAACCCTTCAACGTAAACAAACACAAACAAACTTTACAATGCCAACAGCAACCGACAGATGTACTTAATTCCTTGTTAGGATCATACCACTTTAGCTCTCTGTGGGTTTTTGATTGTGAAAATGACTGTCTGAAGTTGGGGTATAAGCGATACAGGAAGGTAAGCTTAAGACAATTTTGAAACAAAAACTGTTAACAATCCACTGAACAATCAACTCTGCGTTGTCTGGAGGTTATTAGCACTATACAGATGTTGGAATTTCACCACCTACATGCTCCACTGAACAGAAATCCTTTCTGTAAGAATGTTTGAAAGGTGAGAGATTTTCCAAATTAAAAGTTGAACTTGTGAGATCCAAGTCAGGGAATTACAGTTTGACACCTCAAAAGTCAGTTCAATCTTAGGGTGATTTTAATCCCTTTTGTTTGCGAGGAATTTGAAGCATTCCCAATATGCCATCGCTTTTCTTAACATACACTGTGACCCCCTGCCCTCACTGAGGTCATGGCGGTTTCTGTTTCGCCGGCCTTTCTGAGGTTATCCGGTGTGTGAAACCCATGTCTTCACACTCCCATGACGGCAAAAGGCAAAACAATGGGGACACTCAACAACGCTGTGACCCAGAGGACTTTCATGTGCGACGTGGTCACTGGGTAATGACAGACGACATCTTGGAAGATCATAAAATCTAGGGCAGGCTTTTGTCCTTTAGGTGCCATTTTGAAAAGAAAAAAACTAATTACTCTAGAAATGTCAACAAAATCTTCCCAAATTTCAAAATGTTGTTACTCAAGCACTGTTGCTGAGGAGCACACGGCTACAGGAAGCCACTGTACAGGTCAGAGTGTTAATCATGGCTGGCTAGGTAGGTGACTCATCTTTGCAACACAACACTCATGGTAATCAGTGACATCCGGACCCTATGTTAGTCACTTGGTTCATGTTCCAAATCCATGTTTACCAGTATGTAAATGTTTATGAATGCATGTATGCATGCTACTTTCTGTGCAGATGTTTGGGCTGGAAAAGAGCTATATAGCTGCTATTTCTGTCCTTCACTGTGTCCTCAGTGTTCAGCTAGAATGACACTGCATACTACAAATACTATAGTAGTATATAGTACAATAAGTACTGATACACTTGGTTACAGCAGTGTAACAATAAGAAATGCGTCTTGGCAACATCCTGCTCAGTTTAGTAGGAGGTTTGTTGATGATGTTATGCAACTTTCGCTGATTCCTCACACATCCATTTTTGGGCACTGGCCTTGAATTTAGCAGAGGTACAGCAGACAGATGCACTGATGACTACTGTGGAACATTTGAATATGTTTTAATTCTACTTCTCTGGCTGGATTTTTGATGGGATGAAGATGGAGAGAGCTATATTCTATTCTACAAAATAGCCTCCATCTATGTTTTATCTCTCTGGCCCGTGGAGAGCAGGGAGAGGTCCTGTAAACAAACAAGAGAGATAGAACACCGACACTCCACCTTCAATCCCTGTGTTTACCACCGGCTGTATATCCTTCACTGGCTCTGTTTGAAAATATCCCCACATATACAAACAACTGCGGCCGCGTGTGCATGATCCATGAGCGTGCGCTGTGCATGAGGGCAAAATCAAAATTAGACATGTAAGAGGCAAAAGAAATCAAAGACAGTCAAATCACGTTTGAGCGCATTTGTAAACACAATCTACCTGGGCAATCAACCAGGCTGCTGCATACGTGGGGTCAGACTTTCAAACTGAGTGACAAAGTCAAGTTGCAACCCGAAGTTAATGAGGGATTAGAAAAGCTGGAAGTCCTGGATTTAGAACCCTGCGGTGATGCCGTATTGTAATCATACGTGTCATGGAGGACTTCACAGGTCTAAATCCGAGGGAGACCCGTGTCTGCAACACTCAAATCTGATCAGGTCCCAGCTCAAGTTTCTAAACTCCGACTGGTCTGAATTTTGCTGTGAAGTTTATGACTGTGTGCGCCTGTGCGCATTTGAGGGAGAGTGGGTGGGAGCGTGTGTTTGTGAGAGTGTACAAAACACTCCATAACAGACGAGGAAATCGCCTCGCTAATTTGTATTCTGTTCAGCCATCCGAGACTGAGCAGTATGTATTTGCTGAGCCACAATAGCGCAGGATAGTCAAGCTCACCGAACACTGGCTAGATGAGTCATTTTCAGGAGAATAACTACAGAGTACCACCCAGTAAACCTTTAAAGAAGAGGCAAAACACACTTGCTTTCATACCTGCCGATGGAGAGACACAGTGAAAAGGCTTTGCATTCCTTCCACCTGTAAGTGTGTAGCTTACACAAAGAAAAAGCCCTGCTGGACCAACACCAGTCAAAGCTCCCAAAGGGCAACCATTCAACGTTACCTTACATCTCTGTGTGGGATGGACTAAATGCACGGAGCAAAGGGAGGAAAGCTTAGTGCTATTTGGAGAGGATTAACTGCCTAGAGTCCTTGAGGATACAGTATCACTCTCTAAAGCCAATTGTTTCTGTGCAGTTTCCAGTGCCTTCATTGGTGTGTGTACCTGCAGACTGGTATTACACCGACAATACCAGAAAACAAAACATGCAGGAAAAAACCTATAAAAAGAAAACTATGATTATGAGTCATTGCTGTTGGAAGCGTGTCCACGCGGCGGTGCTTACACACAACCTTTATGTTACGTTTCCACTGCATTAGTCTGTGCTCTATCTAATCACAGGATGACAGCAATTTAACAGGACTTCAACTCTCCTTTTTATGTTGTCAAGACATAAAATCCAGTTTCCATAGCAAACAGCTGCTAGCGTCACAGTCAGTGAAAAAGCCACCATTTTTCCATTCCCGATTGCATTTCATGGCTTTCACAACTGTACCTAAATCTACATGGCAGTCATTTTCATTTGACAATGAATGAACAGAATCTATATATGTGAGGTTTCTCCTGGAAAGACCAGGGCCCTCTTCACCAAAAGCATCTTAAGGTTGCAATACTCTTACACCCACTGCTGACATATTGCAATGTCACAGAGTGAAGGACTGAGTGATGCCAAAAAATCAAGAGAAACCATCATTTCCTGTCCTGACTGGATTTGTGTGATAATGAACCCACAGAGCTCTGGTTCCACAAATTGCTTGCTCTTTCTCGATTTCAGCAACACCATTGCCTGTCGCTCATCTCATCCAACTGGACCAAAGTGGTTTGATCCTACTTTTAATGGCCAGCTTACTATTCCTAAACTAAAAGTGAATTATGAAAATACTGTATAGTATCAAAGAGGATCTAACTCTACACACCAATGAGCATTTAAAACATTCTCATATTTCTATGATAAATAATGAACAATTGTAGACATAAAGCGCTTGTGGGGCACTCATCGGACACTGGCGCTAGCACATCTGTCCGTCACTTCTGCTACATCATCATCACGCAACAAACCAAAACACATAGATCATTTTTTGTTCCCCATTTTGAGTCATGAGAACCATTCTTTCTTCCTCGGCAGATCAAAGAGGACTGATTTGGACGCCAGGGGCTAGATCAATTATCCCAGGCAGCCATTTCCACTGTCCTCTCCTTCTGACATACCAGAAAAATCTGGGCCCTATCAAAGGCTGAAGGGGCCATCAGCCAGCCAACCAAGCTATTTTCCTCCGTTTTCCTCTTCCCTCACCTTCCACTGCTCATTTTCTTTTCCCCAGCTATTACCCTATTTCACTTTATCCTACCCATCTATTTTTCCTCCGTTCTCCCCATCCTTTAATCCAGCTTCACACCATTGCTCCTCTCAGCTTTTTTCTGCCCTTTCCATCCTCCACTCTAATTGTCCTGTCCTTTTCTTTTTCTTTTTTGTCCCCCCTTCCCACACTTGTCACCTTGTAAAAATTCCAGCTAGCTGCTGGCCCCTGAAAGTCATACAGCTGAAGGAGGAGGAAGGAGCTTTCCCCACTCCCAGTTGGTCTGATTAGACGGAAGGAACCCTCAACAAGAATGAATTAAATAAGGAGTTTAGCTGAATTAAGGAGTTAACATGTTTTGATGACCATACAAATTGAATATCATTTACATAATCCACAACCATTTCAAAGTTTTAGATATTTTTTCATGTTTTGATGACTTTTGAGGCATCTGCTGGTCTCTCGTGATTGCAATTTATTGAATGAAGATCACATTGCAGAGAAATTAAGTTTACTTAATATTTGCAGAAATTAATGGAAATCAGCAGCCAGTTACACTTTGCTATTCCAAAGTATTCAAATTTAATGATTTGGTGCCCGTCTTGAATAAAATCTTCTGTACAATTTGCAGAATTTATTTTGCTGTGTTTTGCAGTAATGATTTTATTGCAAATATCTATCGGGACTGACTCAATGCCTATACGGTAGGAAAACACATTTAGAAATCTTAAATACTTCAGCAGGCTTTATAAAAGGGTCAGCAATAATGTTAAGTATATGTGATTTGGCCAAAATGTGCAAAAACATCAATATTCAGTCTAATAAGAGCTTTTTACTAAGTAACCCTCATTGTCCTTGAGTTGAATGGACTCAATGTTATCTGCACAGGGGGTATTAGAGTCTGTTCAGGAAGAACAGAATGAATGTGCTTGTGAGAGCTTTTCAGTGACAATGGCTAGAGGACACAAGAGCCTTATGGCTGCTGCTCATAATACTCAAAAGAGATAAGATAAAGCCAATTGTGTCTGTCAAACGGACAGTGGTGAATAAAAGGCCGATTCACAGCCTGTCACTTAACTGACAATCACCACATATGCATAGGACGACCAAGGAAACCATTCAACTTTTCACCTGTCAGTATTACAGCATCCAAACACAGGTAAGAACAGCTCAGTCAGGAATTTACTTTTAACCAATTATAAGTCAGCAGAGAAAGGAGGAAACAGAAAACTGTCAATTTTAGTCTTTTGTTTAGCTTGTTTAGTTTACAGTGATTAGCTTTGGCCTCACCATCTGAAACACCTTCACGGTTCAGTAGGCATTCATATATATGTCAGCCTCTTAACCCCTTTACCAGAAAGAAGGCTTACATTTCCAGAGGAAGGAATGTACAGAATGTGATCTGAGGTTAGACTGTTATGTTCACTTAAAAACCCCCAGATAATTCAAACATTCAAACTAATTTTGATGCCCACTCCGTGTTTCTCGATTCTGACACCTACAATTATCATCAGTCTGCCAAATCTGTCAGCTGCCAACATCAATAATGACACAACTTACACGAACAAGGCTCAAACCATCATTAAGGTGCATTCTTAGTGAACACGAAGCAAAGACTGGAGGTGAATGTTTCATTTCAGTGAAAACAAATAACTGGACATGGATGTGGATTCACTATAGGCAGTCTGATTTGAGGCAGAAATGCATCCGTGCAAAATGAAAATGCTTCAGATTGGGCAAAACAATTGGTTCTTACTTAATATTTGCATGACTATTACACAATGGAGCAGATAGAGAAAGGCTAAATTCTGAAATTACTCACACACACAGATACTCTCCAACACCCACACAAACAGACTTGGTGTGTGTGTTTAGCTGGCAACAGCAAACCTATGTGGTGTCAATTGGGGAACACGTCCATTGGCTTATTATCGCTCATGAACAAACACTCCAGTGGTCGCACTCACATAAATCAAGTGAGACAAGTGAAGAGTCTATTTTATCCTTACCAGTTTCTCCTTCAGGACCATCTGTCTGAGCCACTTGAAATCCAGTGGCTTGAAAGCAGAAAAAACGAAGAGTGAGTCTTTCTCGTAGTGTTCCGGCTTCTGGATTGCTCCCTCTGGATAGGTAATCCTCATGGTAGTTTTGGTCCCTACATCCCTGCCATAACCACTGACTGGGGCCTCATTCAACCTGCCAACACACACACAAAAAAAGTTAATATGATGTTTTGATGCATGTTAGAGGTTCATATTTGTGTAACCATTCACTGACAAACAAATGAAATGCAGATTTTCAACAACAAGACAAACTCTTCCCAAAGTCAAAGTCTCACCTCACTACAACATCATAGTCATCGATGCGTGAACCCAGAGACTTGTTGGCCAGGATGCCCCCGTTGCCGACAATGATGCATTTTTTACAGCTCAGACTGGAAGGCAAAAGGGTCAGAGGTTAGTCGTATCAAGAACTTATGCAGTAGATACGTAAAACCCGACGTCCTGTTGGTATCGTTGAGTAGCAGTAATTACCTGTCCAGCTCCTCTCCAAGCCCATACGTTTTGGTGACAGTTAAAATGCTGTCTATGATTCTCTCTGCGGAAAAAACACAAGAGCAATTAAGAGCACAATAAACGATGAATGTCACATACACTACACTGCAGCGCACAATATTAAAATTTACACCTTGAATAAGAGTACTACTCTATTTAAATATTTGTGTGGGTTATTTTATGGCCCGGAACACTTTGTATATAAATACGCTGTCACACAGGGATAGCCTCAGCCTGCTGCTCTGGGAATGAATGGCAGCCATGAAATCACACAACTCTTCTACAGCCAAGATATCTGTTCATTTAAAACTGGAAAACACATCGCTATCTTCAGTCAGTCGCCATCGGTATTCATTGCATGTGGATGGGTAGTAACAGCAATGATGATGAAAATAAAACATGTGGGGTATTCTTTAAAAGACTAACAAACTGCCAAGTGCTTCAACGTAGCACCGGAGATACAGCAGTCTAGGTGGTCTAAAGGAGACGCTGAGGAAAGATCACCTCTCTCCGTTTATTCAGTTCCAGATAAGAAGTGAGCGATCAGCCTTTTGTGAAAGTGATGAGATTACTAAGGGAATACCATGTCGCATTCTGCCGAGGATGAACCAGACACGCAGGGTCCGAGACGGCATGCGTGTGTATGTAGAAAGTATCCCATAAAAGCACTCACACTGGAATGCTGTTTTCAAACAAGCACATTCTCATGGGGAAGTGGGCGACGCTGAGCTTGTCTCCCTGAATGGCCTGCACCCCACTGAACGCAGGGCGAGAAACACGGATGTTTAGTCATAGCGTGCATTCCTGCCATGTTCTGCAGGGCATTCTGCTCGAGTCATGCTGCCGTGGTTGGGGATGACATGTATTTGTCTCTTCTCCTGACCATTTTTAGGCCTCTCTGACTTGTAATTCACCTATCCTGTCATCCCAAATGTGCAGATTCCATTACTTATACGGTAGTTGCTTCTGTCCCTGATCGGAGTAATACTAGAAGTACTGTGGTTGGATTACTTTGCAATACTAATGTGACAATAGTCTTATCATCTTTCCCTTACCTGCATCTGACAGGGTTAAGAATGACATTTCCATTGCTCTTATTCACCTTATAATTACCACATAGCACATAATCTACAAAGAGAGGGAATAGAACAAGCTAGAGAGATAGAGAGATAGAGAGATAGAGACAGAGGGTGAGAGAGAGAGAGTTTAGACTGGGGCCTCCAAGCAGTTTGTAAGAAATATCACAGCCCCATTCACCCTGGCAAACGATCCTAATGATTAACCTGCTGCGGAGAGGCGAGCAGAGCAACAGCCCATTGTTTGGATGTGGTGTCGATGTCTGGCGTCAAGCATCACCCTGAGCAGCATAAACACAAGACCAAGGACCACACCTGGATCCAAGAGGGTGAAAAGTGAAAACTCACAATGGGTAGGACTCTCTTCCAGATGACAACATGGAAGCTAATTGTTATAAGTGCCCAGGGTAAACACTTCAGATAAGTATGTCTTGTGGTATGGCTGAAGATAAATGGCTGCAGGTTCAGACATTAGACATTACCAACGCTGCTTTTGAAATGACACAAATCTTTACACAGTGGAAGGCTGGAAGCAACACAAAACACATATACACAAGACACTGTTGGGCAGAGTGCAGCCTAAACAATATAAAGAATCATGAGTCGAGAGAGTGGTATTTGTTAGGCCTGCACGTCAGAGAGGCTTTTGATTCATTAAAATATAGCACATATATTGAGGATGTGTCACGAAGATAGCTGTAGGTGTAAAGGATTATATCAAATATATCATATATAAGGTGTAATGGCTCCCTTTTAGTGGGTGAATCATAATCATGATATAAGCTCAGGGGTAAACCATTACATTCATGGTAAAAACCCAAAGAAGCAGCAGCACATAGAGTCACTATAATGTTCCAAGCAGCCACCGTGGGGCAATTGTGTTGCAGCAGCAGTTAGAAACACTTCATACCACAACAACATTGAGGCACCACTGTCTCCATTAACAACTTTGGGAAGGACATAACACAATCCTAATGGTCACAATAATAATTACAATGCTACAATAAAGTGCTGACAATCAAGTGTAGAAAAAGCAGTTGCCAACTGAAAGTTTAAACCATTCACTTTAGCTAAATTCCTATAGCCATCAAAAATAAAATGAATATAAATTTACATACAGTATAAACCTTTGATTATACTCTGATTATGCCGGTAAATGTGTTCTTTCAAATGACGTGTGTGCACCATGTGATTGAAATCAACACAAATCAAAATATGCTTACTGTGAGTAACACACTAGGCTATTGTTAAGGTGTACCCAAGATAGCCTTTGGCAGAATAAAAAGTAAAAATAACTTCCCCCACCACCCTGTGTTCCCAATTTGGAATCCTTTGTGGCATTCTATTCAAGATCCACACGTATCATCTCTCCACATGAGTACCACTAAAAGAGAAACCCCACCGCCATTGCAGTCCGTGGAGAAAACAGAAACCAGGTGTAGCACTCACACAGGGCGTGCTCCTTTGATAGCCTCTCTGACAAGATGTGTGTGTCTGTATGATAGTGGAGAACTTTCCAGAGCACAAAGGTAACATTCACTGTACTCTGTACTGCCTGTAAGTATTGGAAAGTTTGTGGTAGGGCATGCCACTGAAGCCACATTAATGTTATCTCTGCAGTTCCCATGGCATTATGTGCTGGTTTTAACTCTGAAGTGCTGTGGGCGCGTCTTAACATCAGGGAACAATGTGTGGAGACGTGACATTTGGGCGCTTCAAAGACAAGCCTTTTGACAGCAGGAAGTTTACCTGCATTTGGACTAAAGCCACCAAAGTCCCATGGTCATGAGCCATTGTTCCTGGACCCCAAAAGTCCAGAGGTAATACTTTCCTTCTGGTTTTCAGTTTTTGGTACATGGGCCTTCCCTTGAGGCCTGTTCTTGGCACAAGAAATGCTACGAAAAAAAGAGGTAGAACCTTGGAATTCTCCGTTGCTCAACTGACTGAAGGCAAATGTTTTAAACTGTTAGACTGTTGTCTAACGTTGTCCTTGCTGGTGATGTTGACAGTCTGAAGTCTCACAAGTTAGATCAAGTGTACCACATGTAGATGTCTGAGGCCAGCTGATAAGAATGGAGCTTGGCAGCCGTCACTCTTTTCTGTGGTTTCATCACTTCTTTTGATGTGAAGGCTATCTTGGCAATAAGAATATTGTCTATTGGTGGGTAGCAGACAGTGGGGGCACAGTGACAAGGACCACAAGTGCAGGGCCATAGCAAATTGGGGAGGGAATCTGAAATAATAATAATAGAAACTAGATCTATCAGCGTGGCTAGATACCACCAGTGGTAAGGCGACACATTTTTTTTTGGTAATTGGTTGAATGGGCCATTTAAGAAGAGACAAGATCCAAGCAATGCACAGTACAACTGGTCAAATATTTTACCTTGTGTTTTGAACCCAAATGGAGGTAAGTAATTGCTGACTACAGCAAGACGTTTGAAGTTCCGATCAAGAAACATGGGAGCCAGCTTCATGAACCTGCGATGAAACAAAGGAAAGGGAGGAGAGAGACAAACACAGACAGACAGACAGACAGACAGAGTAGAAACAAGCTGTTATTAGTTGAGTCGGGAAACAGGAAAAAGTACCATATTACAATGTTGATGGTGATGTTAACATAAATTAGTCCTTAACTCACAACAATAAGTGAGAATTATGTATTTTATTGTGGCCGCCAATCTTTCCTGTACTGACTCCATCAATGGTAGAATTAATGTCCTGGACAAAAACGTTGATTGATAAAGCTTCCCAAATAGAAAGAAGCAGAAAGAAACAGAGGGAGGCTGCCGTGCATAGTCCATCAACATAACCTCCATAAACAGGTGGAAAGTCTAAATCCCAGTTGACACACAGTTTTGATAAACTTGTCTTGACAATATACTGATGCTAGTTTGCATGCAGTTTCTACATAGTTTCTGAATGTCTGTGGAGGACATCATTCTCTATTGCCCCATTTACGGGAGGAGACGTCATAACTGAACATACGGTATGCTAGAATCTAAAATATGAAATTCCAGTTTGCTCGGGACATAGCACAGACTACTTCGACTCCTTAAAATAACTTATGTGGCCACAATGACACCGCAATGAGTGCGATTTTCAAAAACACGCCTGTGATCAATGTTTTTTATGCCCGGCCTGTTACTTTTGGCATCACCTTTTCCTGTGTGTATGTGTTTGTGTCCCTCTTTGATAAAGTGCAGCTCTGAAATCAAAAGAAGTCATTTCCTCTCAGTCACGCCTGCGACCCAGGCGCTGGGCTACGTGCCGCTTCTGCGACTGTGGCTGCACGATGAATGTCTGTTTTTATGACCTGCTGTCAAGCCGGGGACACAAGCGGAGAGAGATGGCTGGTCTGGCTATCTCTCTTTAACAGGCATGGAGCT
>OMOW01022435.1:5256-16461 GCA_900312555.1 Lamprogrammus exutus | reverse complement strand
GACATGTTGTCTCGTTTGCTTTGTGATCGGATCTCAACTATTCAGTTGTAAACGCTAATGAGATAAATTCCACCTATTCAATCCAAAAACCTCTCCCTGGGTCTACTCATTTTTTAAAATAAATGATTTGAATCTGAACAATGACAGCTCATGAAAAAAACTTATTTGCGATTTAAGAGAAAGAAAAGAATGAAGATTGACATTTGGCTATGGGAAAGGGTGAGCTTAAGTAGCTAAAATAGTCTAATAGCCTACTTACTGAGATCCAGTCACATGCAGTCTGCATACAGATAACAAGAACGCATGTTGATGCAAGGTGTAAATGCATCTGGATATAGAGATTACATTGTATGTATGTATGTATGTATGTATGTATGTATGTATGTATGTATGTATGTATGTATGTATGTATGTATGTATGTATGTATGTATGTATGTATGTATGTATGTATGTATGTATGTATGTATGTAATGTCAATATCAGTCTAGACTACAAAATACTGCAAATTAATCATCAGTCACTGTTATTTAGAGTCTCAGTTAATATTGTGGATGATGTGAATGAACTTTATCTGTGTTTAATAGTTTTGTTGGTTTACACTGTAGCTGTTTGTTTGTACACTCTCTGGTAATCCCAGTGCCTTATTTACCAGTACTTTGTGTCATCTGCAGTCAACCAGAAGGGTAACAGGGAAATTCCCTCTAGAGTTAAAATTTGAATTTCTGCCCTGAACCCACACTCAGGGGGAAGACTGATGACCAAAAACTAGTTTCATATGCATTTAGTACAAACAACTCACTAACTGTTTACACCTTTTACTTGATTGACTGATTTAAGGCATGTTGAACAATTCAGTGATTCAACTGTGTAAAAGCAGCATGAGAAGATTTTTAAAGTAGATATTACCACATAGTCAACGACAGCTGTCATGTTATTGGAATGCTGTGAAATGTCACGATAAATCCCTTGATCTCTTCAAATTAAAAGTGTCTGTTTGCTTTTATCTATGAAGAAATCTTATCTGTTTTACTTTCAAGTCTATTTTGAAACAAACATCCACTTGTGCTCTCTCTTGTGGCAGCACCCCTGTGGACACTGAGGGAAAACTGCCTGTTACTGATAGTGATAGATGCTGGACAAATACTTGCACGCTATAACTCGTAGTTGGTGGGTGTGTCTGAACAGGCTTGTAAGTCAATAAATTCAAATTTGTTACATGTTTATGTAAACATGTTACAACACATATGGTGCCTTCAGGTCATATTGGAAATATTGTAATTTCTACATGAGGGCACGAGAAATAATAAAAAATAAATAAATATAATAGAAAAAATAGAAAATAGAAAATTTATATTTTTTCTTTTTTCTTCATTGGTTTACCAAATCCCCACCACGTCCATATTGTTAACACACACACCAAGTAATGTCACTTTATATTGGCGACTTCCCCCTGTAATGAAATCACATCCAGTTATTGAGTTATTGACAAAGCATTGAGACATGTGGACATTTTGCCTCAATATTAAAACGCAATTCCACTCTCACTGTGATATTTAGCGAAGGATCACAGCATCGAAGACTATTGATTAAAGCCAGTCAACAAGTTTATCTTTCAAAACATATACTGGGTTGTATAAGATCTCTTATATAAATCTGCTGTGTTTCTGGAGGGACAAATATTGTCCCCACAGAAACGTAATTCTGACACGACTGCTTCTTTTAATCTATGCGACAGGTTCATGATTACTAGCGTTATCCTCAAGTGTAAAACTCAGCCACGTGGTTATACTGCATATAAGGAGGAAATGTTAATGAAAAGCCAATTCAATTATTATTTAATGATCATTATCATGTGAAGAACGTGGTTTGCTGTGAACGTGGAGCTTATGTCGTAGATTATTAGACCCTCTGCTCCTCTTCACCCAACACTCTAAGTCTACCTTATTATGAAAATGGTATATATTAGTCCATGATTGAATAATGGCATGTGCAAATGAGACTGCTGAAGGCCCCGTCCTTTCCCCTATGCTGAGAATTTATCAAAGCTTTTTCTTGCAATGACTACTTTTTCTATTACAACATGCTTTGTAATGATCAGGGATGTTGATAATCCTGTCCTTGAGAAAAAAAGACAACATGTAAATCTCAATCAAAAACTCAAAGCATCTGATCAAAAAATAATTTATGTAAATTTAGTTGTCAGACAAATATAGATGTCTGAGTTGATATTATTACATATTATTATCAGACAGTATATAACCCAAATATTATATAAGTTGATTATTTTTCAGAGTAAAATGAATTCTGTTAAAGTGTAAATACAATCCATACAGCTGAATGACAATTTAACCCTAAACGTCTAAACCGTGTATGTTTTCATTGATCACTATTATCACTTTATGGATCACAGTATCACTTTAGTTAGTGTGACACTGCTTCCACATAGGCTGAGAGAAAGACTCAATGATGCGAAAAAATAAATAGAAAACACAACCTTCTAATGGAGTCACTGATTGCATGCAACATTGCTCTGGTACCACTGGTCAACCAAACCATGATCGCTTCCTGTCCCACCTGATGACAATTGATACTTCGATGGATGAAGAGTGACTTATCCACGAAGTTCAGAAACACCGTCAATTATATGACACTCAGAATGGACCTTATAAAACGACATTGCCTGGTGTGAAATAGACAATGTCTGTGATACAAATACACTACATTATTTATTCTCAGACAAAATCAGTGGAAATAGCTGATGACAGCTTGCTAGCTGCCTTCACTTCACGTCTCCCTAAAGAGATTAAAATATGAAGTATAAGATGAGTGACTCTCCTCTATGGCCAAAAAAGTCTTAGGGTCGGCCCTGTGTGGTTCTTGAACTTCACTTCTCTTCTGTCAAGCAGTTTCGATTCTTGTTTCATCTGTGGTTTCCAATTGATTACGGACTTTTTGGACACTGTGTATGTGTGGATGAAGGTGTGGTCCAGCTGTGGGTGGGCCCTGTATCACCCATCCTGTGTGTGTGTCTGTGTGTGTGTGTGTCGTCTTGCCCAGGGAGGAGGCTTCATGCTGGGTCACTGTGGAGCAGAGTCCGTTTGTGTTGGGCCTCAGCAGTGAGAACGGGGAGCTGCTGCTGGACGAGTGTGTTCAGGTCATAGAGGGCACGAAGACAAGGGAGAGACATCTCTTCCTCTTCCACGACGTCATTGTGTTCGCCAAACTCAAGTAAGAAATGTAGAGAAGAATATGAGTAAATTGTTTGTTCAGCTGTATTAATTCTTTAATCATTTTCTATTGGAGCCAGTCACATGATTTAGACTCGACCCAAGTCACAAATTTACTGATTTTGAAACTTGAGTCTCAACTTGATATAATCACTTGCAACTGGACTTTAGCTGTGACTTCACTGACCTGTGACTCCACTTGGACTTGAGCTTTCTCTCATACCTCATACCTTCATACTTTCCCCAAACCAAACATTAAACATTTTACAAATATACAAGTTATACAAATGTTTTATTTTTGGAGCTATGTCTGTGTGTATTTTCATCAAATTATATAGTTTATCTGGAAATGAATAAATACAGATTTTAAAACGCATCTATGATTTGTGTAAATTGACTATATTAATTATTGCCATCATTTAATTTGTTATAGAGCGCATTCTTACTTATTCAGGACTCCAAATTCAAAGTTTAGGACTTGGGACTTGACTTGATTTGTCAGTCTTGACTCGTGACTTGACAACAATGATTCCCACCTCAGGGCTCAGCTAATCAACCTTATCTTTTAATTAACAAGGGTTAATTAACAACAGTGCATACAAACTGTAGCTCGGGTTCATTTTAAATTGTGGCTAACTTTTTCAAATCTACTTACAGTACATGAAAGTATGAGCACATTGATCCTTGTGTTTATATTTGTATCATTACATGTAGTTAGACACACAATACTTTACTTTAAAATGTAATGAAAATCAAAAGGACCGTTGGAGCAATATTGAATCTGTTTAGAGAAAATCAAAAACGAAAATGGAAAAGACTCGTCACACTGATGTAGCATTGGATTACTCTCAAGCGAAGTCAGTTTGTGTGTATTTTTGTAATGTGAAAGGGGAAGTGACAGTTAAACATGTGTTTTCACATGGACTGTTAGGGAATCTCCAAGCCAATCTGTTTTTGTTTAGTCACTGTGACCAGAGAGCTTGGTGATTCCCTCTAAGGGAATGCACTGCCAATACCAGCATGTTAACAAATCATTTGGGCTCATTCAGTTAAAAAATCGATCAAAGTTTCACTTCGCCCCATTGAAGCTGCAGCAGTCTCACAAGCAAACTCAGAGATCAGGTAGAGATCAGGGGGAGAAAACTAAAGAGAGAAAGCTACATTTTTACGCATTTTCATTGATTCTGGACATATTGATGTGTTAATCACTGTGACAGGTCCACAGGACAGGAACCCAGGATTAGACACACACACTCCTATGGGGAAATTTCAGAACATGTCAGCCTTTTTATTCTTTTCCAGAGTAAACAGAGTGATAGTGCAAAACAGAATCAAACCTATAAAGCACAGTTCCAGCCTGTTAGGTGGTCCAAGAAATGTTCATTTTGACGCCATTAAGTACATCTCATTTTTGAAACATTACACAGGAAAGCAGAGATCAGGAGTGTATGAGGACACAGATAATGCAACATCATGCACATTTTGTAAGAAGAAGATGAATTGCCAGTTTCCTTTCACTTCTCTTTCAATAATTTCTGTTGTGCACACAGAAATGCAAGTTAAACTTTGTCCACTTTAGCTTTGTTAAACACATTTAACACTTTTGGCACTAAATTCCTAAATGCACATTTTAAGGTGAACAGGTGAACTGCAGTCACTTCACTTCAGGAAAAGGAAAGATCAAAAGGTCACTTGGTGAGAATTCAAGTTTTTACTGCACATCTTTTTAAAAAAGGGGCTGCATTTCATTCATTCAGATTTCCAAAAGATCTCACTAAGAAAGTCCAGTTTCATCAGAAAATGTTCATTACTCTGAGCAGATGGAGAACGCTGTACTGAACTCGAGCTGTCATTTGTGAATCTGCCTTTGCCATGAGCTCCTTCTCTTTCTGCGACACCTCCTCCTGCAGAGCCTCATTACCTGCCTGCAGCTTTGCTGATTTGTCAGGTAGAAGCCTGCATTCCTTTCATGCAGACAGAATGAATTGGAGGAAGATCTGATTAAACACCTAATGCGTTTAGTCAGATGATACCTATTTCTGGAGGCTGGTGGAACTTGGTGGAGCTTTTGAGTGGGAGGAAAATCACACTCATTTCTTTACAAAACACTGCCCACTTTTCCAGTACAGACACACTGCTGGAACTACAGTAAGATACAGTGCATTGGGAACCTTTTTTCTCAGTATCAACTGTGGTATTTTAGTTTGTTGTGGTGAGTCACTCAGATACTTGTTATTGTCTTAGTAACAGCAAGTGATGGTTTGTGTCAAAAACAGACCTGAACCAGTAAAAACAGTCTTTTACTGAAAACCAAGCAGGATTCCAGAAGAATCAGACAGCGAAAAAAACAAAAACAAGAATGAGGCAGGCTTGCATGTTATGGAACACACAGCAGAAAGACAAACATTCCCATATTACCTCATATTACTTTAAACATTGTTCCCCTCATTATTTGCTTTGACAGTTAAAAAGCAAAAATGTTTGATATTGCCCCTTGAAGTAGCTTGAATGTAGTGAGCTAGTGAGCTACTTGTAGTGTAGCTTACCACTTTATTCAGTGAGACGCTTGTCTGCAGCTTAACCACTTTAAAACATGAGTTGTTTGTAGCTTGTAGTGTGAAAAGCTGCCGTTTCAAAGTATCTTCCCCAATCTTATTTCTAATGGTCTGCCCATGTGGCGCTCTCTCTCCACCCCGTCCGTATCTGTCCGTCTCCCTCTCTGTCTCTCACTTTCTCCGTCTGTCTGATGCTTTCTGTTTGTCTTTAAGTTATAGAGGACAGTACAATCTCCACCATGCTCGCTCTCTCTCTCTCTCTCTGTGGCTCTATTTCTTTCCATCCATTAGTCCTGCAGGATTGTAACAAGCTGCTGATGCAATGGTCACAGGGGTCATGATGAAATGCAGTAGAAAGCTGAAGTCTGCTCACGTCACGTCACCTCATGTGTGCTCCAGGCAAAAAATGACTTATGTTGATGATTATGTTTCTATCCCACTCCCCTGACATCACTCCCACCTCACTCATGTATCCAGGATCTGTATACAAAGAGATTTTTTAATGTATTCAATCACCTTGAATTCAGTTTCCATTTATGCTTTCTTGATATTCCTCAGAATGTACTACACCATCAAGGAGCCATTATCAACACTGAAAAGCAAATTTCCTTACACAATCCCTTATATTCTATTGTTTATCTATTCAAATCTTATATTGAAACAGGAATAGAAATTACATAGATGCCAGTTTCAGAAAATGCTCTTACAAGATACAAGATACATTGCGACACTTTTATCAAAAGTGACCTGACGTGTGGAGGGAACCCACACAGATGCAGGAGCTGCATCCCAGAGATGTCCCCTACTCTTCTCCTTTCCTAAACTGAAGTGCGAGATGAGGGATAGTGGGAGGGGATGAATGGAGCAGGAAGAAATGTCATAAGACGTGACAATTTTCATTTGTGTAGTTTGGTGTCTGAAATGAGCACAGACTGAATGTGAGACGTGCTTATATTTGTACGCAGGGAAATGTGAGGCAGGGGTCATGGTGGAGGGATGGAGACATTTTTGGGCATTTGGGACACACCGAAGGAGAACATGCTCATATGTTCTCAACCGCCCCCCAGGAACGCCCAAGCTGGATTTGATTCCAGACAGTCCGAACCACTGAATCACCATGTCTCTAACAGCATCATGTCTTTTCTGATATTGTGCATCAACATTATGACAAACAGAAAGGACAGGATGCTAGGGAGAGGACAACAAATCAACTTTATCAGTGGATTACAAAATTACAAGGAGTGAAGGTGACTGCATATTGAGCAGTAGGAGTTCAAAGCAAATGGACTTTCACCACTCATCCAAGTAGCCTTTTCTGTTCTGAGTCACATTTACTGTACATGCACACTATAATCCAATGTATGGCAAAGTAAGACATATACATGAACAGAACTAATAGGGTTATGTGGCTCACTGAATGTAAATGAAGTGCTGTGTAATTATTTTATTTTGTAGTATTAGTATATAGTATTTAACAGGGACAGTGCACAATAGATATATTGCACTAGAGATGGAAAATTGCTCATTTTCATCAGTAGTCCCTGGGTGGAGGAATGAACAAAATCATGGCATAAAGAACAATGGATAGCATTAAAAAGAAGATAAAGTCATAATAGCTACAACACCTTGAGTATTGATCATAGGGTTTATTAAGTGGTTGCATGGTTGTTTCGTGTGTAGCGTGCATGTACATCATAGCTGCTCCTGTGCTAAATTTGGGATAATTAGAGTGTGAGAAGAGTCTGCCAGGTGTCTTGCTCTGATCATAATGTTTACATGCCCGAGCATATCAATTTGCAACACATTATCTATGTCAGTTAATGTTTAATATCTAATTATGGTGTTTACATGATGTTTGAAAAATCAATTCATTGCCATAATAGTTTAATCAAAGTTTTAACATTTAAATGTACTGAGTATTGGGCAGTAAATAAGAGTTCTTCACACCTTGGGTCAGGTGATGCCAAGGGTCACATTGGAGACCTATATGGGTCATTGAAGCTGTTAGAATCACATGAATGGAGGTGAATGGAGGGCTCACATCTACATTGCTACATCTGTACCCTGATAGAAATGTACAGCAGAGATGTATTAGCGAACCCTCTGCTTCTGTTTGAGCAGGTCGAGCACCAGCTACCGCTTGAAGCACAGAGTGAGTCTCCAAGATATCTGGCTTCATGGTTTTGACGATGAGCCGGGGGAAGAAGAAGCAACAGGAGACATTGACCTTGGACTGACCCTCATCCTGGCCTGGGCTCTCACTTTTTGTATGGTGTCTTTCCGGTGAGGAGACACACAGCAGTCGCAAAGTTGCATACCTGGATACACACACTTGAGCATGTTGTGAAGACCTTTGGTTGGTTGAATTTGTTACCTGGCCACTACTTTAGCCAAAAATGATTCCTAATCCTAACTAAAGATGAAAAGATTGGGAAAAAGCAACACTAATATCAGAATACACAAAGTGAATTTTAACAATTTTACTTTTCATTGAATTTTGATTTCACAGGGCACCTAAAAAGCTACACTGTAAAAAAACAAACAAATGTACTAGACAGTGCAGCAAATTGCAAATCTTGAAGGAAAAACATGTACGGGAAGAAATTTTAAAAATAAAACAATGTAGATAATAATATAAAATACATTTTTTGATATGAGAAAAAATAAAATGAAAAAAATAAAATAAATAATTGATTTTGGAAAATCTAAAAAAGAAAAGAGAGGGAAAATGTCTCCACCAAAAATTGAAAACTACAGAAGACATTTTATTATTTTTTTTTACATTCATGATAGATTATAGAAAATTCTTCCACATTTAATTGTTATGCCCATTGTGCTACAGCTTTTAGGAAGTAAATAAAAGTCAAATTCAGCAAAACATAAAACTGTTAAAAATAACTTTAGGCTCCGGAGAATAAACTACACTTCCCTCATTTTTCACTCATTTCTTACTTGACAATGAGAAAAAACATCCTTAGTCATTAAAATTTTACATTTCAGAGGAAAACTACTTAGTGGTATTAAAGCACTACCTAAAAGGTTTTTCAAAACCAAGTCATGGTCTTAACCTTAATTCTAAAACTGAAATAAGACATAACACATCTTTATTATCATTGTTGGCCATACAATGATATAAAAAATTTTTATGTGATTAAAATGGTGGTGGTATGATTGGAATAGAATGGGGACAATAAGGAAATTGGAAGAAGTTGGTGGGAAGGGCAGCAGTTGTTGAGATGGTGAGGTAAGAGATATTAGTCACACAGTCATAAGGACAGTGAATAACAGTAAACAGTGCATACAGCTGTGTATTGCACAGTGTTTAGACCATGTGATATTTGGGTTTACAGTGCATACAGTTCAGTAGGATAGTTTATACAAAATGCTTAGCTTTTACATCCACATCCACACCCACACACACACAGAGGCTCTCTCATTCACTGGATCTATGAAATCAGTAGTTGTCCGACACGTACTGAATGGTCATGTGGTGTGTGGCCTTCATGAAAATTGGGAAGTAGTAGAGAAAGTTGTCTGTGTATCATCACAAGACTCTTGTGAAATAGGAAGAGTGGGGTGGCTGCCGAACCAATCATGTTCACTTTGTGTGAGGGGATTAACAGCAGCAGAGTTTATCCAGAAATGCCGGGATTTACTCTAAAGATCGAGTGTGAGAGAAAGAGTGTTACACTGGCTGACTAGACATTGTAAATGAGTAATTTTACTCGACTGTGAACCAAATGTCAGCTATCTGTTCAAAGTCCCCAACTGGCACAAGTCATTTACTCCCACGTTTCTCGTCATGAATCAAACAAAACAGCTGTTGTTGAAAAGTTCTGGTATTACAAGTTGAAGATGAAGCACACTGTGGGTTTTGACACGTGGTTCCTCCATCACAGATGTTATGTCGTCACCTGTATTTGTTTGTTTGATTTGATAATCCATGAAATTTTGCAAACAGGTGGGTTGTTGATTTGGGTCATGGAACAGTTAATTAGATTTTGAGACTGAGGAATGGTCAGATGGGCTACATGTCACCACTTTTTCTGTATTTATTGAAAACTAAGACACAGGGGTTAAAATGTATGCTCAAACAGGCATTTCTATACATCAACAAATAAGACTTGAAACAGGCAACTATCACCAATATGTAGGTAAGATGATGCTGATTAAGCAGAAAGACACAGTTCTGACATATTTCCAACATTTATGGACATAAATCAACAAGAATACAATGTTTGCAATGCCACTGTACAATATATTTGCATAACACATCCTTTTTACCCTCTAGTTTGAAAACAACATGTGATAGTTGGAGGGGATAATATACTTGATTCTGTCAGTCAGTCTCAATCCGATGATACTGTTACTGCCTCAAGAGCCTTTGGGCTACATTACAGCCTATCAAAAGGTGAAGATGTAGGTGCTGTAGACGTAGGCACACATGTCTGACCTTGTCACTATGGTGTTTCCACTGATGGCCGCAGCAGCTCTAGCCCAGGAGGAAGTGGAAGGTGTCTGGTTGGGGGTGGCCATGACGCTGTTTCCTGTTCCCATGACTGACATACACTTTCCACCAGAGTTGTTAAAAGAGACTGTGGGTGCGCTCTTCGTCTCAGTCCGCCCACTGTATCTGCTGGCCTGTTAGTTTCTCTCTGTGGATTAGTAACTCATACCATGCTGTTATTTCGCCTACAGCTCGCCTGAGGTAAAAGAACGCTGGCTAGATACTCTACACAGGTAAGAAACACTTTCTTTCTCAGATTTCAGTTTGTAAGATCGTCAAAGTGGCATATAATATATATACAAATTGTAAATCCAAGTTATGTTTCAAATCAGTTTAGGAAATTATGTTTTGATCAACATGATAGAAAACATGGGGTGCAATTATGTCGCTTAACAACACAGGAACATTCTTTGTAAAACAATAGGTTTGGTTTTTACACTGATGTGGACATTTTTGTCAGATGACCAATATTCACTTCAACTTGTATTTATTTTTCTAACAACTCATTAATGTAAAGCCAACCAGGATTTTCCTGATGAAATGATGCATTGGCATCCAGTTATAATGACCCATAAAATATGAACTGAATGAATCCACTCCACTCATGAAAAAGGGAGTGGGTGGATACCGCTGTCTTGCTAAACAATAAGGTGTTTAGTTAATGTCATATTATGTGAGAAAAATCATGTTAAGAGAAGACCTCATGTCTCAATTTTTCACTTTTTGGTGGAATTTTCAACTACAGTTATAAAGTTGGCTGATTTTAAAATGACTAAATGTTTGAGCAATGAACACAAATTAGCAAACCCTCACACCTGCGATTTAAATATAAAGTTGGTTGAACTATAATTATGAAATTTGCTGCTGTTTATTGATGGCACAGGTATTGGACAGCTTCAGATGGAAAATCTGTCG
>OMOW01022427.1:0-12503 GCA_900312555.1 Lamprogrammus exutus | reverse complement strand
CTCCTCACCGCAAATATTGACAGAAGTATCAGAGAGAAAACATGGCAGAGATGGAAAAAGAGGGCAGACCTCCGGAAAATAAAAGAAGCAGAAAACCAGCTCACCCGGTGAAAAGGGAAATAAATGAAGAGATGAAGGTAAAGGGGGTCTGTGCCCAGCTGCATGTGATTACGCGTGGTTGTGAGAAGCATGCGTGTGTGTTGAAGCACGAACCAGGGGGGGGAAATATTGGAGACACTCACGAGCAATCGGTTGCATGATTGGCAAACTTTGATTTATTATTACGATCAAATTTTTTTAATTTTTGTTTTCCAACCCAAGTTCTATTGTCACATTCCGGCTGAACGCTCCGAGCCTCAGCAGCGCTCCCTGCCAGTGCCGCCTTGCACAATGGCTGCGGCACCCATTCATTGCTACTATTGTACCAGTAAGTTTGAATCAATGAAAAATAAAGTGCGTGTTCGTGTCGGGCAGTTATGATTTAGCCGTGTGTGTGTGCGCTTGCCCGGAGTTAATGGAAAATCCAGTGCGTCCGTGAAGGCGTCAACAGTCCCCCTACTATTACTATTAATACTATTACACTACGGCGCAACGGAGAGCAGCCAATGTGCATAATTAGTACAAATCAATGGGGAAACACTCGCCTATCCACGCTTTCTCGGTGCTTTGCGGGTCCCTGTGGACTGCGTGGGTTTGTCTGAGGCGTGTGTGTGTGTGTGTGTGTTTATGTGTTATGTTTATCTGTGTGTTGCCCAGCTGCCCAGAGGCGTGTGATCCAGATGTGCGTCTGTGAGCTTTTTTACGCACTCGACAAGAGCACATTGTCTCCCGTGGGCCTGCACGATTCCATCACAATATTCAGGCACACGTTGTTTCTATTCGTGGTTTTGCTCGGTGCACATTGTGATATTTGAGCCTTGAGCTCCGTGGAGAAAGAAAAGTGTTCCTGGTATTTCTGTGTGTGCGTGTAAGCCAGGCTGTGTGTTCGCTTTGTCTGCATGTCTTCATTGTTTGTACACATTTGGCTGGATGGACTGGAGATCCTCCTGTGCTCTCAGTGTTCTGCAGCCCTTGCGGGTGGTTGTGCAGGTAATCCCACCGAGAATTATGGTGGAAATGGTCATTAAGAGGAAAAACGAGGATTCCGGTTTTGAGCGAGTCCTGAAACAACCCTGGGATAAAAGCTTTTTGTGTTCAGAGCCCCGCAAAATCCCAGCCGCGTTTATGTGTCATCGCTCCTGCTCTGGGACTGTAAAACAAGACAAATATTCATGAGCTTTTTATTGATACAGTCGAGATGCTTTGCTGGTGAAATCAGCTTTTATTATCACCATAAAGCAATAATTATAAAGCAGGTTCAGCATACAACACATTTGCATGGTAACCCATTAAGAAACATTTTCAATTATATTTTATGAGAGACCAATTTATAATTTAATTCTGAGGTCTTTTCATTGAATATTCCTCATGGACAGATCAAATATATTTTTGCTGTATTAATTCTTAGGTGTCCTTGCTCATGAACAAAACCCTCAGGAGAAAGGCCAGTCCATTCAAACACTGAAACTCGAGTTCCAGTGGAAACAGACCTTGGTAAAAATAAAAAATAAAATAAAAAAGATGAAAGAAATATATATTTTGCTCTCCTCAGTTTGGTTTGATAGCTGTTAGCTGTTAGTCCGGCCTGTAATGCCTCGATGACAGACAGACAACTGACAGGGATGCAAGGGGGTGGGAGCAGAATGGGTGTTGGGGGGGCTATCATCACTTCACTGGCTCTGCTGAGACGCTGGGATTGTATTTATATGGAGGAAATCTGTGAATTCTAATACTATTTGATACTAATTGATTTATTTTCAGTGAAAATTTCAGACTGGTAGAAGCCTAATTCATAGACCACAGCGGAATTACATGCAGCGATTTAGCACAAGTACAGATTTTATTTAGATTTTTTTTTAACATTGTAGTAAATAGACAAAATCACGAGAAATCTGTTCAGCAGTTTCACATGAAAAAACATTTTAAAAATCACATAAGATCGCACAGTGTCTCTGATTTATCACACTGACCATATCATTATTTCATGTCAGTCATCAGTTAGAATTGTTGTCATTGTCTGGACGTTTAGGTCAAAAATTATAGATTTATTTCGACAGTGACGCATTGACAAAGATGGAAAATGGACACCTCAGTCAAACATCTCTAAATCTGTCATAGTTTTATATCTAAGTACACCGGTGTAGCTGCACGTCACTCAGATTGAGCTCTTATGTGGCAGACATTTGGGGTATTTAGAAATGGCAATGCAAGACTGTATTAACAGAAACAGTCCAGCTCCTGTATCTCCATCAACATGATAACAGTGTCAAAGTTTCATCTGTATGTCTTTACACAACGGTGAATTCCATCTCCCTTTACACACGCACACATGTGGGAGCACACTGGCATGCACACACACTCACTTACACTGTCAAATAGCTGTCAGCACATCTATATATTCAGTAACATAGCCATCCTGCAAGAAGTAGGGAACTCGAAAAGCAGCGAAGCCTCTCTCTGGTTACCTCCATTTTTAATCTGACATTAAGTGAGTTATTATCTGGAATCACGTTTTCAAAAAATATAGATAAATGTATTTGATATGGCATAAAATCAAAGCAGTGGATAGAAAGGCAATGGAAAATCTGATCCTAATATTATGATCTGCACAACTGTAGTGCAGTTAATTAACATTGTGCCATGGCTGCATGATAGTAACCTCCCCCAGGGCAATAAATACACTAAGTGATGTTTAATGTATCGATTTTCTGAAGAAATCGCTCAGAAATTCCTCTTCCAGGTGTTTAGAACAAGGGGCGACAGAGACAGTTTGTTCTTTAAAATGTCTCCGCTCCATTTCTCTCGATTCTGTCATCTCTTTCAGACCAAAACTGGAGGAAAACACACACACACACACACACAGACGCACAATGTGCCCTTGTGAGGGATCATACGCCTCTGAAAAACCAAACAGTCTGACAGTGTTTCCTTCATCTGGCTGCTTAATGTGTGCCACGGTAAAATAAGCCCCGGTGAGTAATCAAGGAGAAGGAGGAGTGGGCACAGGAGAGGCTGGAAAGCAGGGTAAGAAACAGGGGAGAAAGGAATGTATACAGCAATAGGCCGGCTAAGCTCTAAAAACTGTAACCCGAGTGTCTCCGCTGGATCAGATATCAAGGAAAGTAGAGGGAAATGAAAGCAGAGGAGAGGGAGAGACGGGAGAGGGAGAGGAGGAGAGAGCGAGCAAGGGAGTGGAAAAGTGGAGAAGGAGCAGGAGGAGGGATTGGCGAAAGGAAACTTGGCGTGTGGATTCGGGAATTTTATCACGGTGTCCTGTGACCTGCTCTGGTTTCTACCCGCAAGGTATCCAATTCCCACCATCATCATTACCACAAACCCTACTGGCCATGTCTGGGTTTTACTGGAGGGAAACAAGGACAGAGATTGTTGTGAATCCATCAGTGTACCAGGATGTCTTCATGTTTTTGCCTTATCTGCTGGGTAAAGCTGAAAATATGGGTGAAAAGGGCAAACCTGTGATCTGTATCTTCACTGAAGGCATCATAAGGTCCATCCAGCTTGCCTCGGTCCACCACACCACAAATGATCCTGGAAATGTATTAGTTGAACCAAATAGAGGGCAGAGACTCTGTTAAACCACCATCTCACTTTCCAACTGTTTCAGACTGTTGCCAAAGTGGTTAATTCGGGAGAACATTGGGCTGAAGACTCTGAACTAACATGTTCAAGTCCCACCTTAAACATTCACCTCTCCTCGTTAGTACAGTGGTCAGTATCTCCGCCTGGCATGTGGCAGATAGGGAGAAGCTTCCTTTAAGAGCTCGGACAGCTCAGTCGCGAGGGCGTCAGTCGTCTGGTCGGAGGGTCCCGGGAGCGAGTCTGTGTTTGGCAGATGCTTTTCAGCGGCACAGTGGTGCAAGTGTTAGCACAGTTTTCTTGTAGCAAGAAGGTCTGGGGTCCTGGGCCTTTCTTTCTGAGTTTGCATGTTCTCCTCATGTTTCTGGGTTTCCTCTGGGTGCTCTGGTTTCAATCTTGGCACCATCAAAAACACATGGTTTAGGTTAATTACTCCTGCCATTGCCCTTGACCAAGGCACTAGGGTGTAGACCTGGAGGTGGTACCTGAACGCTGTACTGTGGCTGCCCACTGCTCCTCAGAGTTAGGATGGGTTAAATGCAGAGGACACATTTCATTGTAATTGTACAATGACAAATTAAGATCTGCTTCTTCTTCTTCCTCTTCTTCTTCTTCTTCTTCTAACATGGACTTATCATCTAGCCTAACCTGTGTGCACAGTAACTGCAGCAGAAGAAGCGTGGCTGTTTTAGAACTGATCGGGGCATTAAGGGCCGTGCCCTCTACATGGTGCCTGTGTGCAGTTCACTAAATGCAGCATCTGCTTTGATAGTCTAAATTGTAATTCTAATGAGAAGGCGTCAAATGTCTTCAGCAGAGAAGACATGTCACGCTCTTATTGGCTATTGCTCATTGCCGTTAAAGGGGCCAGGGATGGTTCAAAGGCTGGGCCAGGACAAGCTGCAATTTGGCTCCGCCCTGGGATTTTTGTCAGATTAGAAAAGTGTGTAAAGGGAAAATCAGAGCTAAAATGATTTAGTCTGAGCTTGGCATTAGATGGCCCTTGGTCTTACCTGTCATGGACCTAAAAGGTTAAGTTTGTTCTGATGGAGAAAAGTAGATAGAGAACATATAAATAAATTCATTGGGACCAAGGTTACGCCAACAAATGTAATGACAGTCTTCCTATTACATGTTTATTTTGTTCAAGGGCTAATTTTGGTGTGATTGTGGTGCTAGAGGAAAGGTCAGAGGGTCACCAAAAACAGGATCAACAGTATTTAATTTAAATCAATCCATTTGTTTGTGGGATGCCCTGACATTGACCTAAGGGTTCATCAAGGGGAAAGATTTGGATTCAATGGTGGTGCTGGAAGAAAGGCCAGAGATCAGAATCTCCCTCTAGGGACCATGAAGAAACAGAACACACAGGACAAGTTTTTAAAAGTTTTGCTGCGTAGCTTCAGCCCGACACTGAACAGCTGACATCTGCTCTGTGGGATGAATAAAGATGATGGAAGATCCTCCAAAAAGCTGTACGTCGTGGGTCCCATATATAGTCGACATCTGTAGCTGCCACTGCTGCTCCAACGCTTCTCCCTCCAAGCTCACCCACAGCCAAGTCGGTGCGGCTGCTTTGATGAGCCTCCAGCCAGGATTAGATTCCGCTCTTAATAACACTCCCACTTTCTCAAAGTAGTAGGGTGACACAGAGGACAGGATGGTAGGAAGGAAAGGAGAGAGACACGGAGATGCTTTTTTGCCTCCACGATGTGCTTATTTTACTGCTACATCCGTTTGCTGGGGACTGCATTCAGGCTGGGTTATGGTCCAACACATTGGTTGGAAAGGAGGATTTTCTCCATGATGATCGTTCTTTCAGCCCTGTGATTGAGCTGATTGCTGGAGTTGTACTTGCCAATGGCAGCTCTCTCATTCTGCCTGTTTATTGTTCAGAATTATTGTTGCTCACAACAGGACGAGTGAACTGTTTGTAGCTTCTCAGTTTGGATGTTTATTTTCAGGATCATGTGGGGGAACGAGCCCATCCATGCATGCAAATATTATAAGACAGGTCTCCTAATGTGACACCTTTAAGGTTTCCAGTTTATTTGACCTGCATCTGAATGGAGAAAATCTGAGGGCATACACAGAGTTTATACAAATTCCACACAGAAAGGACGGGAATGGAACCTGGGACCTCCTCACTGTGAAAACAAGCTCATGCCCTTTCCTTAGGAGACCACATGGCTCTGTATGTATTTGTCTGAACCTAACTTCAGCTTGGCTCAGTGAAGTGAATCCGTTGGACTGAGCCGAGCCCAAACAGCACTGGAGAAAACGAGACATTGCTTACATCAGCGTCTGTTCTATGGTAAACAAAATCATTATGCGCCTTATATCAATGAAAATCTTCTAATCCTCTATGCTAAAAAATTATTTCACTGAAAGGACTTCATTCATCATTATCTACCATCGACATCCAACAAGTTATAATCTTAGTAATAACTTTGATTGAGTCTCTCATACTGTGAATGGAATTAAGGCTTCAATGAGCTGTAAACAAGGCACCAAAACACACTCTCTCACTTCCAGAATGTGAATATGAAAGGGTGTAGATACACTGATAAAAGGAAACTCCGCCTCCCCTACTGGCGTGGGGGTAATATTACACTTTACTGCTTATACCATGCTGTCACTGCGGCTATCGGGGACACACAGAGTGCTGATGTGGCCATCCAGAGTTCAACCAGAGCCTGAAGTGTATCTTATCAATTATGGACAACAATGTCAAGCTCTACTGTACATCATGGGTCTCAAACTGTGTGCCATGGAGGATTCAGAGTCTGCTGTTTTCAGTCCAGCCAAACCCTTCATTAGCTGAATTTACTGTCAGTTGGACTGAAAACCAGCAGACTGTGTTGACGGTGCTTTGACTTCACCTGTCACCGGCTTGAATCGTGCCCCGTACCTTTGTGCCACTTCTGCCCATTGACAACAGCGCCACAGTGATATTTCATATCACAGATCAATATCTCCTGTCATTCTTGATTAATAATGCCTTCCCAGCATTTAGAGTGAGCCCTTCCACTAAGCGTAGCAATCTCCCTTCCGCACAGAATAGCAGAAACTGTATGAACGAAGCAAAACTGAGGCAAAACTGATCCCAGAGCAGCACTACGACTCCGAGATACAAATACAACACATCATGAATTTCTCTCTAAAATGCTTGGGAATCGCGTAAATGTGCTGATGAAGCAAGACAAAATCTGCCTCTGTCACTCCTATACTGTGCCATAGTGTCTCAAATATGCAAAGAGATACTTCTGCCTCAGTCTAAAGTGGAGGTGTGTTTGTGCATGCGTGGGCTCAGTTCTTCTTGTGTTTCTTTTACTATAAAATGACTGTAAGCAATATCCAAACTGTGCGTTGTGTTGATGATCCGTTAATTAAAAGTGGTACTAAGTAATTAAATCAGTGGACCAACCTGTTGTACGCTGGCTGGTAAAACGTTTGAGGCTCGATGCCAAACGACAAGGAGGCCTCATTGTGTGTGTGATGAGCTCAGCGAGGCCAGACGCTTGTATCAATGACAGCCGCTGAATCCATTCAGACTTCACGTTGAAAATACAGTCGTAGCTTTTAGAGGCTTTTTCAGCGTGTTAAGCACAGGGATCAATCGGGGTCCATTCAAAGGCCTATGGACCGGGTAAGTGAAATATCTCCTGAATGTTACCAATTGCAAAAGGAAAAGCCATGTCAGTGACCTAGTTCGGATGTAAACAACCTGAAAACCGTGAGATTTTTGCCAAATCATCGGAGTATCACTTTAAACGTTTCAGAGGTATAATATGGGAAAGCAATACATTGCAAACACATTGGGCGTTACCATGGCTGCGTTCCATGACCGTGGCTTTGAACCTGATCACCTAATGTTTTCATCTCTTTCCAAACATGAAAAAAAAAGGAGCTGAAACCCGTTTGGCCTTTGATGATGACATCATGTATGGTGTAGAGGAGTTTTTCTGACAGCAAAGAAAAGAACAATAGTGAGAGCTTTCAATGCTCGCCGTTTTATCTATCAACCATTCTATTCTGTTCTATTCTGCTCATTTTTACATCTGCATAGACTCCATAGAGCTGCTACAGAGGAGCTTATCGCATTTCCCTTAACTTTAAAAGTCTTCTCTCTGATCCCTTTTGTTGGTATCTTGTTGGTGTGATATATCAGCGGCTGGCCTAGTTGCTCAACATGAGTGCGGTGTGTGTGCTGTTTGTAAAATGTCTAATGAAATGTGACATGACATTAATATGTTTGTGTCAGTTAGTCATTGCATTTATTGATGGTGTTTGTGTTTTATTGAAATAGTGAAAGGTGATCAGTGAGTAGACAAAATTAAGGATTTGAGAGAGGATATGATGTAGCTCAGGTTATACAAGGCCATGATCTGAGTCGCGTCTTCCAACCGTTTCCCTCAGGATACGGCGTTTGAGCACAGCGTCTGTCGCTCAGTATGTTTACACTCAATATTCGGAGCATTTGTTCTTACTGCCATTAAAGGTAAAAATGGGCTGAAGCTGCATACATGCGTGTAATCAATAGTATTCTACCGCTCCCAGTGTATACATGATATGCAGTGTAATCGCAGTATGGGGCGAGTCATCCCGTTGATACACACTCTGATTAATGTTACATGCTGATTTCAGTTGCATTAAAATGCATGCATTTATTGCCTTATTCGCAGTAAAGTAGGACATTTAAAGTGCATGTAGACGTACTGACTGTGCATGCATCTGACATGTGTGTTTACATTTCGGTGTTAAATTTACATCTGCTTAGAGACAAATGTGCTCGGTGGCACTGAAGCCCCCCAAGCACGATCACGACTCTAACACATCAACAGGAAATCTTGGAAATTGACATTTAACTGCTTGATGTAGTGGAGAGCGACTGACAGCTGCTGCTGCAGTATGATAATGAATTGAATAAAGTGGGGACAGTGAGTAAAACCCACCAATGGCAAGACAAGGTGGGTGATCACCGTGGCAACATACAGTGCACTGCTCCATGGTGTGTTTGTCCTTGTGAGTCTGTAATATGATTCTACAAGCTGTTGTTGTGCCGTAATTGACAGGCACGTCCCTTACCTAATGTTAGATTAGTCCAAATTTAGTTTTGCGCAGCGAGATTCATTTTTCACACAGACCCTCAGTAACTGCTCCAGTGTGAGCTCGTACAATTGCTTAAAACTAATTTATTGTAATCTTTTAGCTTTAAAGGCAACTAAATGTCAAACCATTTACCCTAGTTTAGGGTTCAGTGAATAGACACCTCCAGGAATGAGGAGTGTGTTTGCGATCGTGAGTTGTGTGCTTGAGGAGGATTATGGTTTTGTGTTACCGAGGCTCTGTTGTGGCAGAGAAAAATATGTTTATGTTTCATTCGCATGTTTCATTTATTTCTGCAGACAAACACGGGCACATAAAATGTTTTTCATGGCACATCGCAGAACATCAGGGTTTTACTGCCTTGCTCAAAGGCATGTTGGCATTATAGCTTGGCGTTATACCATTGAAACATCTGGTCTCCACTCTGTCATGACACATATTTTCCGGGAGGTCGAGGGCCATAACTGAACTGGATCGTGTGGGGAAACACTGCGACCCCTCACCTTACCTGGGTATGTTGGTCGTGCAGACTAAGGGTGTTAACTACTTTGAATTTGTGGCTGTTTTTACGCACAAATGTATTTGCTAAGTGGCCACGTTGAGGTTTTTGTGTCTGCCAAATTTCAGAAAAGCATCGCCACTGAAAACTGCATTAATGTATTTTGGGTGTTCCTTCTGTTTGACTGCAAAAATACAAGAGGAAGGAATGGAGATTTTTAATCGCGATTGATCACAGTGAAGACACAACAGCAGCAATATCACATTAAATTAGATAATATACTTTTCCCCCTCTCCCTCACTAATTAGTTTTGCAGGTATTTTGCAGTTCAATGCATCCCTGCATTACATAGAAGCATTCATACATTTATCATAGACAGAGGAAGAGTTGGTAATCAGCACATTCCTTGTTTTTTAGTTATCTTAATACAATGAATCATACGCACTGGGGTAACAGCGCACACTTTCCCTCTCTCTCTCCTCAGTGGTAGTCTTGCACGGCACTGGGCTGTAAGCACAGACAGTGACGTACGTAGCAATGTGAAGACAGAAAAAAAGCGAACCTTCTCAGCATGAAGTGGCCCGTGACTGTTGGTTTGTCTGTTAAGGGAAGTTGCAAATACTGACGCATGCTGCCACCCCAATTCCATAGTCGATAAGCGTGCGTCAGACGCTGTCAGATGATCTGACAGGCACCTGTGTGACAGTGAAAAATATGATACGGTGAATACAGACGGTGTAGAATCTGATTTGTGATTGAGTCATTTACTGTGGTGGGTTAGTTTGAGTCCTCTCGACTTTCTCTCCACCATTGTGTCTTTACTGCATTGCTGTAATTGGGTCTCTGACTGGGGTTGGGGACCATTCATATCTACAACAATAACTATAAAGACTTAATTTCAGGCCCCTTGACAACAGCTGTGACACAATAAATATCTATAACCTTGGCACATTCTCGGGCCTCTCCAGCTCTGAGTCCCCTGAAACACATGCAGAAACGATGATGAAACATTTTCAGCCAGACACACAAAGTTAAAACATCAATAATGGCATCAGTCAGATTCTTGTCTCTGCTGTTATGGTATCTTTACTGTATTGTGTGAAGTCCCCTGTGCTGGTTGTTGTGCTGTTATAGGGTTCCCGTTGGCTTTATTACACTGAGATAAGATCCTCCTTTTTATTGCTCTGTGATAAGGCTGGATGCACACTGTAGCCCTCTGACAGGATTTAGCCCCAATTAGATTGTCCTGAACTTAAGTAGACGACCTGGGAGAAAAACCCACATCCTAGCTCCGTGTGACCACAGCTGTAAATGTTGAATGGGATTTAAGAAATCTCTGCTTAATTAGTTGAATGAACGTCCTGGGGGCAGCGAGTCTTAAAGTGGAGGTCTGAGGAGACGCATCACGAAGCAATAAAGTGTCAGATTGTTGTATTATCCATTAAAACAAGAGGTCTTTCATTCATCTTTATCCTGTAGCAAAATGTTAAAATGTTATTTGCTTTAGCTATGTTTAGATTTTATGTGAAAATATCCGTCTGTCTGTGACATAATTGTTAAAAAGGTTCTTAACACAGATGGAGTAGCAGTTAAATCCATGTAAACCCATTAATGCACTTACTTTGGTGGGGGATTTGATCACATATATCAGAGTTTATCCCTTTTTCATTCTCCATTGCACCAGCAGCACTTACTGTATATCGAGACTGGCAACCTGAACCTGTGTATATTATTGTCTGCATAAAAGCAGAGCCACCATTCTGAATCTGTTTTCACACATCTTTGTGTATGTTTCGGTCTGATTGAATCAGGCCGAGCAGCAGTAGTTCAAGGCAAGCGGCTCACACCTGGCCCAAGGAGCGAATGTCTGCAGACCTGAAGGCTGCAAAAAGCTTCATCAGAGAGGTGGAAGAAGGTGAAGGCGCCCTTTCCACCAGGCAATTAGGGTCTGCGCCCGACAAAATTCGTAACTCTCAGACTCCATCACGCCGCCGTGCCTCACGCTGTGATTGGCTGCTTGTGGCGAGGTGATGGAGGGCTTTTCTCTCTACCTTCTGTGTGGGCATTATGAAAAGCTATAAACATGTTTGCCCTCTAACAGAAGAGGCTGCATGGGATGAAGCATATTGTGGTCTTAAACAGCAGGTCCAGCTGCCTTCAAGTACGACTACTACATTTGCAAAGATCTGGATGACTGAGAACCTTCGTAAATGTGTGTTTTTTGCCCTTGGTTCGATTCATTTGGACAGGTTTGAATGATTCCCAACAATCAGCGGTTGCACTCGGATGCAGACCAAGACAAATTCTGAACAAACACCTGTATAATCTAGCAGCGCAGAAGGCATAACATTAAGTAAACTGCACCCTCGATTACCCAGAGCAATATGTCCAGCTTATCAAACGCATTTACAGATCGAAGTTTAGCATCTCGAACTTTAGCATGAGCAGAGCGAGGATCCTCACGTGGCTTTTGTTGCTGTAATTAGGTTCACTTGAAATGTCTTTGTGTGAAGTCAAACCAAACCAAACCAAGGGGTAAATGCATTTGGATTATAGTAAACAGACTATAGCTTCGACAACAACCTCAGACTGAAGCAGCCATCGTTTGTGTTGTAGAGTTTTGCAGAGAACACCATGAACGAGCTGCTGGGCTGGTACGGCTACGACAAGGTGGAGCTCAGAGATTCAGACAACCTGGAGATCGGGGAGACGCCACAACACATCTCTGTTCTCAAAGGTACGGAGCAGTAACACGACTGCGTACGTTTTCCACCTGACCTGTCGTTCAACATTCACAGCAAATTCATTATCCAGCGTGTGAGAGAGGCCCAAACAGGCTTCGTCTATGACTGTGCTCACCTTAGTCGTTGGTACGAAGTAATAATAATAACTGAAGTCCTATGAGCCAGTTCACGTTTTACATTTTACTGTGTTGGGGATTAGTCAGCTACAAGTTGCCAAGACACCAACTGAACTACTTTTTCAGTAGCTTGACAACAGTTCAGTTATTTTTAAAACAATGTAGCTTTTCCAGAAACACTACCTTTTTTCTTTTTTTTTACACAAGTAGCAGAGTAGCTTGACATAAGCTACTCTGCTACTTGTCATGTGAGGGAGAGTCAATGATGAGCACTGTTACTGCTATTGGCAAACTTATTTAGTAGTTGTGTTTTTTGGGGTTTTTTTCTGCCTTGTTTAT
>OMOW01022411.1:0-11221 GCA_900312555.1 Lamprogrammus exutus | reverse complement strand
GACCCGCAGGTAGCGCCTGCTCTCCCCTCTCTATGACGCACACAATGCTGTGGAGCTGACCAGACCCTGAGTAAACAAACTACCACCGCTCTGCCCCTCCTCCCGTGTCCTGTCCTTGGCTGTCATCGCTCTCTCTCTCTATCTCTCTCTCTCTCTCCCTCCCTCGCTATGTTTCTGTTTCTCCAAAGCCGTGGCAGGCAGTGGGCAGCAATGCGGGCTCCCTTTAAATAACTACGTGGAGGCTGCGAGTGCAGGAAGCAATCCTCTTAGTGGAGCGCAGTTAATAATAACTGCCGTTTGTCTGTGCGCAGGGGCTGATAATGATGACAGCGCCAGGTTTGTGCGTCTTTCAGCGTGACGGGGTGCATCTGACAAGCAGCCACCACTGACAGAGGGGATGGAGAGAGCTGGAAGAGTGACACGTACGGCATGGAGAGCATATGGGAGAGTGGGGAAAAGAGGAGGACGTTAAAGTGATAAGCAAGCAGGGCTGGGATTAACTGTGCAGAGGAGATGACTGATGGTTTTTAACCCTTTTACGTCTTTACTGTAGTAACCTGTAACCTGGGCTGAGTGTCATAAACAATATTTTAAAGGAGACATATTATGCTTTTTTAATTTTCTACTGTAATACAGTTATAGTGCGTTCAAATTTGCAAAACTTGAGTTTCATCCAGGAAATGACACCCATAGATCCGGAACTGTCTTGAAAGCTTAATTTTTGATGTGGCGCTTTACTTCTATAACTCGTTTACGTCAACATGTGACACATTTCAATTTGTCCGTCCACACGCCTGGTTAGCATCTGTGTTTCACAGCCCGTGAAAGCGAAATCGACCTGTTTTCGCTCAGTGTGCACAGTAATGCTGAGAAATGGATCAATATAGTTGTAAGGACTGTCAATTAAATGCTTACTTTACTCAAGTACAAAAAGTACTGTTAAAGTGATACGCCAGCGATTTACAAAGGTTAATGATTTTCAGAAAAATTACAACCGAATTAGGTCACTCACTGTTTTTTTTGTAAAGTGGACCATTTTAGAGATATTTGGCGTTCACTTATCAAGTTAGTAGCTCTTTGACCCTTTCTGATCCCCCATGATAATTCTTTAGCATGTAACTATTATCTGACAAAATTATAACTTAATGTAGAGCAGCTTTTAGAGGCTTTTCAACGTGTTACATTCTGTGCTCTGTGGATCCATACGGGTCCATTCTACAGACTATGGGTCTAAAACGGACCTGTAAGTGTCTCAAAAATGCTCCACTTTAGGAAAAAAACAATGTCAGTTGCCTAGTGTAAATATTTAACTTTTCCAGAGACAAAAACAGAGATGTGGGCTGCAAATGAAGTATTATCAAATCCCTATTTGCATCACCGGCTTACAAGCCTGGAATAAAAGTGCTAGAAAAGATGATCAGTGTGTGGGAGCAGCTGAGGCTCACGTTTACCGTACATCACACATTAATCTCAATAGATTAGTGAATAACAAAAGGAGGCACACCCTGGAAAGCAAACCGACGTCTTATGATGGAGGCTTTTACATTCTTGCCATTGTGCAATTACCATGAGCCAAGGAAATGAAAATGAAATGAACAAATAATTAATTTAGGAATTCTGCTACTGATGACATTTTCCCACAAACAGATGCGTGACATCAACCATCTGGGCTATAAAACACATCTTTAAACCCCTCTTCCTCTACTGACTCCCAGTGCTATTAGTATAATCCTATCAGATTCTGTCTGTCCATAAAGTGACTGACGCTTGGCCTTCATTACATAAAGCACTCTGTGATGAAAAGCTGTCATTGGTTGTGGACAGTCCGTTCCTGTGGTGATCTGAGGTCTGTACAGTTGTGAACACCTTGGGGCATGGAATAAACCACAAAATGTAGACTTGTGCAATCATTGATAGTGGGGTGAGTTGCTGCTCTTCTTGACATGAGTCATTTCTAAATGTGTGAAGATCGTGACTGCTGACACTGTGTGTACTTGTGGAGCAGTTCCACTGGTTATGCTAATAAACTCAGAAATCTCCATGAAAGGCAAATGACTTGATGTGAAAAATTAAATGAATAAAACATCACTTTTCACGCTATGTGCTATTATGTTTGACAGTAATGTCAGACTTAATCCCGGAATGATGCTTAAAAATGGGCATGTACAAAGTGATAAGATCTATCATATCTATCTAAGATCTATTCCCTTTTTTCCCCTTATCAGCCATCCTTTGTGTGCAGAGGCCTATAACATCATATGCAGTCATGATATTAATACTTCAAAGGTCTTCAGTAATTGTGGTAACACAGTTTTGGAAAATGTCCAATACTGATACAACACACAAATTTAGTGTAGTTCAGCATGAACAGTAATCTTATGAAAACCTGATGGTTCCAAATAGAATTATAAGAAGCATAATTATAAAGAATTACAAAAATTTTTTTCACCCAGGCTAGATCTTAGGCTAAATCTTCAATTTGTAAAAACAGATTAATTTGTTTTTACACATTTTTACATATCAAGTTTTTAGAAAGGTGTTGTGTTACTTGTCTTTTATTAATTATTATTATTTTTTTTTAATTATTATTATTGTTATTAGTAGTATTATAATAACCCAACAGTGGGTGTGATTAACTGTACGATGTAAATGTACAATTAAAATTAAAAAATGGTTTAAAAATATTTTCTAAAATCTGAATTGTTTGTTTTTAACTTAACAACTTAACTGTTTCATCTCTTCAAATTTGCTCAATCCAAAAAAATTACAGTATTTATTTTTAATGATAATTTAACACAAAAACAAAAACACAAAGCACCGTTGGCTCATTCGTTTCCTTCTCTCTTGCTTTTTACGTTTTCTGTTTTTGTTTTGCTGCAGCGTGGTGAATAATCTGTAAAAGGACTTTTCACTTTCATTTTCCCTTAGGCATGTTAAATGCGAAATACAAAGTTTGCACCACCCTACAAAACATATAATTATCTATGACGCATCATAATCATTATTGAAGCCTCTTTGTTTGTACATCGGCAGAAGGAATCACGTTGGAAAGAACAACTAGACTACGCAGTACTATATGTGGCTTATGCACATATCATACACTCAATCAATCAATAAAGTAATTTCATTCTACAGAAGGAAACCTAAAAACTCTCTGATAAGATCTTGGAAATGCAATACGGCATCTCACAATGTTTGCAGTCAATATAAGTTTCAGAATTGTTTCCATGTTTAACCAAAAAGGGACAACAAATTTGTTCTGTGACCTGGGTCTCTGTTGGCTAATTGTGGGCGATCCTGTGGCCCATTATGATCACAGGATTGCACTTAATTACTGAAAACAATGCTCTAATGGATCCTAAAAGCTGAATAAACAGAGCCCGCTTCCCTGGGTCATCCATCAGCTATAATCTTGACTTGCCCAGTTAGAGGCCCACAGAAGGGGCAAGAGTTTATGTAATTCCCTAGTCGAAGAATGACATTTTTTTTTTCAAATGGGCTGCTTAATGGGAAGAAAAGAAATTAGACATGTCAGACATTCACGCAGCTAAGACTTCAATTAGTTACAAATGTGCTGATTTTAACTGAAATTCTAGGAAAGCATCACAGTGAAATGACATCGCTGGTCCCAGCCTGTGCAGACACAGGAAAATAACTTAAACTCATGACTCTTCCTCCTCATTACTGCAAACCTGTAACACTGAGAGTAAGAGGTTTACGAGCCTCTCCTCTCCTGAGAATACAAGCCTCCTCCTTATAACGTCAACCATATGAGATGCAGCAATAATTTATCTGTCTCTCAGACCAGAGTTGACAGTGTAACTAAGCAATAAAATATATATCACACTGTCACAGACATCTAAACTGAGCAGATCGGAGATGTAAGGAATATAGCAGAGGAGAGAGCTCAGCGTATCACAGCACACTGTAACAGCCAGGAGTGTGTATCATAAAAATAGACACTCCGACGAAACTTTAATACAGTGTTTGTGGCATAAGACTTGACTCAGAACTTGTCAGGCGTAACTGCTGCCAGCTATTTAGATGTACAGCACAAGCTTGCTTTGTAGGAGCGCTGCATTCGATCAGTGTCATATCTTGGGAAACATGAATTACAGAGTTAAAATGCCTTCACAGCAGCCCGGCAGCATCAGCAGCAGCCTTGTTGAGTCTCAAAGTAACACGTGCGTAACATATACTGTATATCAATCAGAAAAGCACGGCTAATGACAAAGATTATTGTAAACGTATTGTTCTTAATTAGCAAAGGTTTTGGCACATTAAGCACTTATTAAAGGCATTATCAAGCTCTGCTGAAGGTGAGGAATGTGAAGTATGTCTGTCCACTCCAGCCATCTTTGCACTATCAAGCTCAAACTCTTGACTCCCTCCTGACTCTCTGTGCCCCCGGCGCCCCTCGTTTCTTCATCTCTTCCGCCTCCACACATATTATTTTCTTCAGTATCCCCATATCATTTAGTTCAGGTTAATACTCACTTCATCTCGTCTGTTTTTTGAAGAAGAAGCAAGGATTTTAGGGGGTAAAATCAGAGATGGAGCCAATTTGTGACTCAGATTTTCCGCCTCTTATCATGCTGATTATGTGACGTGCTCTGCCATTATCTGAATCCATTATTAGCCACCAGATTCTTAGCTCTACTATGGCAGATGCAATATGGAGGTGAGACATTTCACAAAGTGATGGCAATAGTAGCTGAAATGTGCCTAATATCAATCTGATAGTAACTCTGCACCACGTTTCCATTAAAATTCCCCACTTCTCACAGATTGAATACAGAATTCTTGAGTGAACAAAGAAGAGTTAAAGCTTTACCTACTTTCAAGAATGGTTGGCCTCTTCTTGTGGCGCATCTTTTTAAACTTCCCTCTAAAGTCTCTGGGTGGGAAAGGATCCAGGGGTAAGCTGGCAATGCGCCCCAGGACAACCTCATCCAGCCCCTCAGAGCAATCCGTCTCACTCCCAGCCATGTCTCTCACTGTACTCTCTTCTGAAGACATGTTGGATGGCAGCGAGCCTGCAGCTACTTCTATCATTCTTCCAAAGGAGTCATTTGAAGCTCCGCCAGGGTTTTTCCTCTCTTTTTCTAGTGTTTAATTCTACTCTTCCTCCTTAGAAACCTACTTCAAAATGCTGCTGTGTAGAGATGCAGCCAGAGCTGTCAGCCTCAGTCTGCTTATGTGTTTTCACCTCTGCACTTGTCAGGGCAGTTCAGCGAGTTACAGTAACATTCATGAATTGGGCAGGTATTGGATTTCTAGGCGGCCCCTCCTCTTTTGGGCGAAAAGGCAAGAAGCGGAGAAGAGAGGGGCAAAGTCATAACGACTGGGAGAAGGAGGGAGTGAGGGGAGGCGGGAGGACCAAACGGAGCTCTGACAGCTACAGCATCCCCGCCTACTGAATGCCCACGAGGTTTCTCCAGAATAAATATCCTCTATTTGTCTTGGAGTCCATACAGCAAACTCAGGCTGCGTTCACGTCCAAACAAGAGGCTAAATTTAACTTCTGAATAAGCAGACTCTTATCACCAGCATGAGTTAGAAAGTGAATTAAAAGTTACATGACAGCTCATCTTCGTATCCATGCTTCATCCTCCACATGCATCGCAGGAAACTAAAAATCCTCACTTCTTCCACAGGCGGCGTCGGCCTTTGCCCGGCATTCCCAGACCTTTCTCCTGTGTCCATTCCTCTGTGCTAGTCTTCCCAATCCATTATTTCCTGATGTTTAAAGCTGGCGTCATTGAGGAAATGAGCAAAAGGCGTGAAACCGTCAACGACAGTGAAAGAGCCAGGGAAAATGTTCACAGTCGAGTCGAGGATCTTTTGCTGCATTCAGTCAATCTTTTTCAACCACTCAAGTGAACACAAGCTGGACACACCTACCACATGAACCAGTTTTTCCAAGTCTGACCTACATCAGCAATACAAACAGCCTGTGTATGTACGTGAAGGCGTTTTCCGTTTTAGGAAGAAACCAGTTAGGACATGGAACAAACCCGACTTGACACTGTTTGTGTTGCGACAATGAACAACGCATCGCACTTTTTCTTCAAAGATGACTGAATATAGCCGAGAATACTTGTGCAACATCCGTAAGGGAGCCCCCGGCAACAAGTTTCTCCGCAACCTAATAGGTCAGGCAGTCATTTCACTATTCAACCACCTGTCAAAGAAAAAGAGTAGCCTGAAGAGAACTATTTCAGTGGAATACTTGTACAACGCGCGACAGAAATGTCTGAAACAACAAAGTGTGTTGGACGAGTCTCTGCCACTCCTGCTGAATAATGGAGTGCGGATTAAAACTGCCGATCTGCTCGTTTCTGACCTACTTAAAAATGTACTTCAAAGCTGTTTCTACATTAAACACAGACAAGCGTCGCAAGCTGAACAAAGACAACCCAGGGTCTTCCGCCATTAAAGAGACAGTGTGACAAAAAATCTGCTGTTTTATAAGAAACAAATAAATAAGCATTAAAAATGCAAAGAAAATTGAGATGATAATACTGCATCATGTCATACCGGCCTACTCCCACTGTGTCTAACTGTATTTACAAATTAATCTCTAAATGTTCATTAGTAAAATTCAGTTTGTTAAATATATTTTAACTCTTCCTTGTCCCCAAAATTATTTTCCTCTCTCTTCCTGCATATATTATAATACATCATACTGTGTGTCACTTTCTATTTAATCCTCACTATTGACGAAGGTGGATGGTGGATGGTAATAGTGCGCCCTCTACTGTTCAAAGAAGAAACATGTAATAGTTTCAACACCAAAACTCAGGTTTGAGTTTTGGGTCTATTTCTATACATTTATGATTTATTCATGAATGAAAATGTTTGGAAGTTTTAGTTTTGCCTTTGCAGTTTAGATCAACCCTGAATTTCTCTCTCTCTCTCTCTCTCTCACACACACACAATATATGAAGAATTAAGCCACTGGATAGTCTGTGGGGGGAGGGTGAACTGATTACTTGCAGTGATGAGGACATCACCATGGGCAAACAGTGTTACAATATAACGTCTTTTCTGTACAATATCCTAATTTATGTTCAAGTCGTGAATTGTTGGTGCTATATAAACATATAAATGTATATAAATGTGACAATGGTTTATACTCTACTCAACTAAGTGCCCTGGCTGCTATGTATGTGTATGTATGTTTGACTGTTACTGTAATTGTCTTTACTTCTGTTGTTTAAACAGTTTTATGCTTCCGTCTTTGCCAAGTCGAAAAAGAGAGGTTTAATCTCAAATAGACTTACCTGGTTAAACAATGGGGAAATAAAATAAATAACCTGAAGTATGTGTATATATCTACTGTACAGGGAGCCTAAAAATAAGAGCAGTCCATGACACCATCCAAACTTTCTGGAACAAGGAAAAAAATGCAACATGAACTGTAACTGAACTAACACATAAATCAATGATAAATTTGTTTGGGTCTCAGTTTTCTTACTACAGTGCCACAAGAGAAGAAAGGAAACAATGTACGTATGAATCCAATGAAACAAGTGAAGAAAAATCATTAAATGGGCCTTGATCAGTTATGAATATCTCAATATGAACTCCAGTGACCTTGACGTCTGAGAACCAACTGAACCAACACTGCAATTCTAACCTAAACTGTAAAAATGTCCTTGCTTTTGGCTCATGTGCTGTATGAGAATGTGCAGGGCTGCCTGGACTGACAAATGGCACTGAAGTCAGCACAGACGTGGAAACCAACACCCTCCGGCAGAGACAGAAGGCTGTTACCATGGTGAGGCGTATTTGGATTTGCACAGGCAGAGCAGAACATGATGAATAATTGATAGATATCAGGCTCTAATGTTAGCACAGCCACGGCGAAGGTTAATTCTGACCGTGCTATGGACTCTTAACACACAAGTGCAACAAGTGGGCTGACACTCTGCACACTGTGGGGATGGATGGTGAATGCAGACACCTGTTATGTAACACACTTATCTCCTTAAATAGATTAAAGGTCGATGTGGATGAATCTGATGTGCATTTCACTTATTTTCTCTATGGACTTCCAGAGAGGGAACAAAATGCCGGACAAAGCTTTACAAATCAATGACAACTTTATATATCATGGGACCAAACGTCATCTTTTCACCAACCTTGATCTGTCACCCATCCCCACATTTTGCTTTGCACTGCACTGTCAGACCTAAATATAACTCCACCACATGTCAGGTAAGGAAAAACCAGACAAAAAGCCAGCATCCATCGTGAGTAATTATTCAACGGGTCACCTATTCTCCACGTTAATCTGGGCCTGGGTAGGGACAAAAACACAAAAGGGCCATTCAAGGGCTGCAAACCGCACCTGTTCCCTCCATTACCTGCCTGTTATCAGCCTCAGGTGGGAGGGGTGCTTCATCCTGAACACTTGGACCCACTGTGGCCTTGGAAAATGGGAGACCAGTTGAGGTGAACACCACACATATCCAGTTACACTGAGGTGATTATGTTCTTATGCATTGTGCATCAAGGAGGTTAACAACATCAAATGCCATGCACATTCACTTCAGTGAACATTCATTGTAGAGTCTGTGTGTAAGGCTGATATCCCTAGGGTTCATATAAACTAAGAACAGAATATGTTGTATTTTTCAAAAATGCATGATAAGATGAGTTGTTAAATCCTTCTTTATCCGCTGTCTTAAGGCATACAATTGTTAAAAGTGCACTTCTCCACTAATGGTCCCTGGGTAACACTCAGCTCTGCTAATTTTGCAAGTGTTTTAATTTGGAAACTGTCTTAAAAACACATTTCTATTAACTTTTAATGATACGAGTAAGCCTGTGTTTTTAGCCGACCAACTTACTTAGATTTCACCCAAGATTAAAGCTAATGGTAGGCCCGCCACTGAATTCTAAATGAATGGAATTACAGTTTGCAACGCATTTGAGGACAAATGTCACAGATGTGCCAATAACACTAAGTCATCTCAAGTCTCAAGTCAGTGTTTAAGGACGGCACAATAACAGTGTCAGCTGAGTCTCTTACAGTGAAATGAGACATTTGGAAAGCTTATTTTTCCATCTGCTGGAGTTTGAGGATCTCTTCTTATAAACACAACTGACACACTGACAGCTCACAGGCACATATTGGAGCTTAAAAGTCATAATAGCAACAATGGATTTGCAGTTTTACTTAAATAGATTCAAATGTTCAGGCTGATGACTGACTGATGGCGTAGGCGGAAAGTAGAGCAGTGAGTATATTTTATATAGAATGTTATTATAAAAGTCATTTATATTTTTTATTTCAATGTAGAGTATTCTCCAGTGCTAAAAGTATGATAGCAGAAATGTTTAAGTCATGGCAGAAATTGTATTTGCCACACTCACAAAACTAAACGTTGATGTATCTCCATCTTATTTCAATTTAGCTTTTCTTGCTAAAATATAAAATATCTCTAAAACATCTACGTTCGACAATGCATATAGGAAATGTGATTTAATTTTAATGCACCATCAAGAGAAAAAAGAGGCAAAGTTTATTTAATATGATTTTGATCAAAGAAAACAAACAAAGATTTTAAAAAACTGGAGTAACCTAAAGTTTTTACCAAGTTTTCTATTTTTAGCTGATGACATTAATTCATCAGCCTGCAGGAACAATGTGCCACACATTAATTCATCAGCCTGCAGGAACAATGTGCCACATATGTAGATAAGCCACTTAAAGAGCGCATACCTCTACTAGGGCCGGGTAGTCCTCAATGATGAAATTTAACAGGATGTTGACTCGACCATGATCATCTCCCCTCTCCTCACTGACAAACCAACTAACTTTTGATTCTACCATGTCCACTTCAAAATTATAAACAAAATGTAACTGTTGTTGTTACAGTGCTTTGGCAGCCAATTATAGACAAGATTGTAAGGCATATCCAAAAACAAGGATAAACTTTTTGTCCAACTTGGTCCAGACAACATGTGCATGTAACATTTTGTGACAATTGACCCAAAATTGAGGGAGGAAATACAAAAATTTACAAAAGTTAGGCGCAAATGGGCGTGGCCTATACCCAAGGAATCCAGGGAGCCTATGACTTGCAGTTCAAAACTTATAGGCCAAAATAGCCTAAACATAAATGTGGTAATTACAGCGCCACCTTCAGGCCAACTGGTACCAAATTTGAATGGGTTCTTCCCCGAATCATGTCCAACCTGCCTGCCAAGTTTCATTGAAACCCATCAATAACTTTTTGAGATATCCTGTTTATAGACAAACATAACCTCCTTAGCGGAAGTAATGAAGACAGTTTGGTACCAAAAACATCGCCAGATTTTGTTCTTTCATTTGAGAGCACAACACAGCGCCACCTACAGGACATTACATCTGTGGAGTAATAAGTATATCACTATCATATTTTACAGTATGAATGATTAATCATTAACCCCACTTTAACTTTCGTTTTTGACACACAAGTTCCACGTGGACTTTGGTCTCTTTAATTACAAATAAACTTGTTTTCCTTAATGAGAAAACAACAATTTTAGGCGACATTTTGTCACCGGTGTAAGCATTGCCATCCAGCACAGACTCATGAGTGGTAACGCCACATCAAAGCCGATGATAGCGGAATGCAACGACCACTTCCAACTTTTGGCGGTAATAGAAGAATTTTACGACGTATTTTTGGGCTTGGCTTAGGTCTAATGTTACCGAAAAAATACAGAAAGACATTAAAACTTTAAGACGTAATTTTAAGGCAGGAACTCTTAACAAGAGTGACTACATTTACGCGCTGGATGCATGAAGTCGAGTACAAACAAATTGCTTCTCGTCCACATGTAAAAGGAAGATAAATACCTTCGACTACAGCAGGACGCTTATTTTGGTTTCTCCATCTCCACTCGTGAACTGAGTCCAAGTCTGCGAGAGCCGCGCTGTTCCTCTTCACATCCACTTCCTCACTCTCCCACCATCAGCTGTGCGCGCACACACACACACACACACACACACACACGCCTCCCGCACCAGCCTGACGCCTCCTGAATAAAGAAAAGAGTGATCACCATGTCAGCGCCTCTCTCTGCTCTCTCTCTCTCTCTCTCTCTCTCTCTCTCTCTCTCTCTCTCTCTCTCTCTCTCTCTCTCTCTTATCTCTCTCTCTCTCTCTCTCTCTCTCTCTCTCTTACTCACTCTTATCTCTCTCTCTCTCTCTCTGTCTCTCTCT